>JADRCC010552107.1:0-14148 GCA_019843855.1 Hylomyscus alleni
CTAAAACGCGTGGGTGCATGCGTGCGTGCGTGCGTTTTCTCAGAGGCCAGAGGAAGATCCAGATCACTTGGAGTAGAGTGAGCTGCCAGCTTGGGTGCTGAGATCAAAAGCCAGGTCCTCTGGAAGAGCAACAGTTGCTCTTAACCACTGTGCCATCTCTACTCTCATGTTACTTTTTCTGTGATAGTGTCTCATCTAGTCTAAACTGAGCTCTCAGATTTGATGTGGAGCCAGTTTTAATAAAGTTCTCAAGATCAACTCTAGCTCAACACTTTGGAAGATATTGAACACCTTAAAAGTTATATATATTTCTGTTAAATAAATTTATTTTTTTCCATGCAGAATTCTTACAGTAATTCTCAAGCACCTTCACCTGGCTTGGGGAGGTAGGTACAATGTTGTTCTCTGAAATATTTTTGATTATTTGTGGATCAGAGTAGAAATAGACAACAAAAGGGTTGCTACTTTTCAAGTATTATGATCTCTAGTAAGGTGTTTTAAATTTTTTATTTTGATGTTTGGAATTGAACCCAGGGCCTTTTGCGTGCTTTCCTACTGCGTTTTGCCCCTAGAGAAGTTTTTTTTTTTAAATTATTCTTTCCAATTTAATAATTTTAAATATAAGGAATTTTAGAAATGTTAGGAATGAGACATGTCAATAGGTCAGACATCTGAGTTGGTTTTTGGTTTGGTTTTCTTCCTCCTACCATATAGGTTCATAGATGTTCTTATGTTGTCAGACTTGGTGGCAAACCCCTTACCCCTGAGCCATCTCACTGGCCCCCAGATAAGTTTTTAACAGTACCTAGAGTCTTCTCAGGTAGATTTTCATAGTTATTTAGATTTCTTACAATGGTTTTAACTTCACTCAGTCCTTTCATTGCTAGAATATTGTGGCTTGGTTTTGATTTACCTTCCACCTACACCTGAAAGGCGAACAAACACCTTGCAAACTTACATTTTCTTTTTCATTTTCTGAGTCTTTATGTTAATGTGAGTTGCCAGTCCATCTTATTTTCCCTTGTCTACCCATCCCCAGGGCTAATGTAGAACCCAGAGCCTTTTGCATGGTAGCAAGTGCTCTCCTACTGAGCTGTATCCTTTTTAATTTGTTCTTTTGAGACTGGAGCCCAGGGTGACTTCCTTCCTGTAGTATTGCTGATTTCATAGTATTCACTATGTGTGTGTGAATAAGCATCCTGTTTCTCTTTGTGTGTAGCAAAGCTGTTGGGATGCCATCCCCCGTTTCTCCAAAACTGTCACCAGGCAATTCTGGAAGTTACTCTTCTGGGGGAAGTAGTGCTTCAGCAAGTGGTTCTTCAGTGACCATTCCACAGAAAATCCACCAGATGGCAGCAAGCTATGTCCAGGTTACATCCAACTTCCTCTATGCCACAGAAATTTGGGACCAAGCTGAACAGCTTTCCAAAGAACAAAAAGGTTTGTTGGGCACAGGATAAACCTTGATAGTAGAATGGTTTGTAGATGCTAGAATAGTTAATAGAAACGTTTGTAGTTTAGTTAAGTCTGTAGAGACCATTTACTTTATTTTGTAGTTTAAAGGTGATCATACTCAATTTGCTAATAACCTCCTTTGCTTAGCTGTATACTAAATGTGACGGGATGTGGTTAAAACACTCTGCGGCTGTGCATGGCTCCCTGTTACATTACTTTCCCAGCATGCATAAGGCCCTGGGTTTGGCCCCTAATGTGAAGGATGGGGAACAGATGGACTGGTGTGGGGGAAGGGACACAGACAAACAGCTTTTGTGGTACTGCTGACACAACCTAAACTAGAAGTAGTTCTTGGTGTAAGACAGATAACCTCTCTCTATTCTGGCTTATTGAATGTTGCTCAGGGGGCAGCGCCTTGTCTACCATCAAGTTTCCCCAGTAGCCTCAACTATACCTTAAACAATATAGTAGTTGTCATCTGCAAGATGGCTTATTAGGTAAAAGTTCTTATCATGAAGCCTGAGTTCAAGCCCCAGGACCTACTTGGTGGAAGGTGAGAAGAGACTGCACAGAGTTTTTCTCTGACTCAACACAAGTACACTGTGACACATCCACAGACAAATAAATGTAAGAGAGAGAACCATTAAACAATATAGCAGTTGGATTTGATTTATATAGTATTCAAGCAAGGTCTGAATGGCGCATTTTGTAAGTGTCTTGAGTAGCTCTTCCCTGCTTTGGCCATGCTGTTGATGTTGTGAAGAAGCGGAATCAGACATGTCATTCTGCCTATGACCATTTCTTCCTCACGCTGCCATTGCATTTGTTATTTTACCTTTCTTCGTTCCTTTCTAAGGACTAGATTCAAGTTTAGTATTTAGCTATAATGCTCTAGGTGGTTTATCTTATTCGTTACACTAGTTACCTAAGGTGTTGTGTTAGTGTTTTGTTGCTGTGAGCAGACATATGACCACTGCAACTCTTACTAGTGAAAGCACTTGGGCTGGCTCACAGTTGAGAGGTTCAGTCACTCATCATGACAGGAAGCATAGTGGCACACAAGCAGAAATGGTGTTGGAGAAGTAGCTGAGAGGTCTCCATCTGGCTCCGTAGGCAGCAGAAAGAAGCAGTGATGCCGTTAGGCCTGGCTTGGCCTTCTGAGACCTCCAGGCCTAACCACAGGGACAGACTTCCTGTCTTCTCAGAAAGATTGCAAGTTGGAAACCAGTCTGAACTACAATGCAAGACCCTGTCTTTTAAAAAAAATTTTTTGTTTTTGTTTTTATTTTTGGAGATAAGGTTTCTCTGTGTAGCCTTGGCTGTCCTGGAACTCACTCTGTAGACCAGGCTGGCCTCGAACTCAGAAATCCACCTGCCTCTGCCTCCCAAGTGCTGGGATTAAAGGCATGCACCACCACTGCCCAGCAAAATTATTATTTTTTTTTAATTTTTAAGATCAATAGGTTATTATGTGGTGTCACTTTGGTGAGCATGATATAATATTTCCTTTAAACTTTAACTTACGTTTTTGACATCCATGATGACTATTGCCTGGGTCCATTATTAGGAAATAAAAAATTCATTATGTGCTAGGCATAGTGGTGCTTGCCTGTAGGCTTAGATTTTTCAAAACCTTCTTTAATCCTTATTAAACATTCTCAAACATTTCGACCCCTCTTCTAACCCCCCCTCCCAAGTCTCACCCAGAAGTAGGGGAGAAAAGATGGTAAATAGGACAAGGGGATGGGAACCTGTTTGGAAGTGATTCTTTGGGGCGATTCCAATCTCTGTTGTCAGCACACCAGCTTCCCAGTTCAGTAGTGTCAGGTTAGCCACAGTCCAGTTCAAAAGTGTCACCAAACAGCAGTGTAGGCATGGTCCAGCAGCAACTGCCAGGCCTCTGCCAAATCAGCAAGAGTCAGCTGGAGTGACCAGGACCTGCCAGAATGCCAGGAGTTCTCTGCTTTGTCTCTCTCATTGAAATGAAGATTAGCAAAGATGAGAGACCAACAAAGAGTTACACAGCTAGCTCTGCAAGTTCCCCCATCATTGTGTATTGAGTCTTACTATGTTCTCTCCAAACAACATGTGAGTCTGTATCACATAACACAACCAGAAACTTACACTTCATCTGCCTGTAATTCCAGGAGCAGAAGCTGTAAGGATCAAGAGTTTGAGGTTATCATTGGGAGTTCAGGGCAGCCTGAGCTATGTGAAACCCTATTCAGGGAGGGAGAGAGCAAAAAAACCCAGCAGCAGTATTCTGTTCTGGCATTCCCTTTGCATTTATTATTCGGAATTTCTGTACAAAGATTTAACCTTAGGTGTCTGGTCATTTCTTGCCTTATTTGATTATTGGGTAATCTTTAACAATCCATTTTCTCTGCATTTCTAAAAGCTTTCTTTTTAGAGAAGTATCCAAGTACTCCATCCATGTCTGCTCCCAAAACTACACTGGAGTCAAACCCTAGGACATTGTTCACTTTCCACTTTGCCATCCTGATGTTGAGCCTCTGTTGCTCACTGAGGAAGAGTCTTTTTGTTTCTGACCTTTCAGTTTTTATTGTTTTTGTTTGTTTGTTTTGTTCGTTTTGTTTTTTTGAGACAGAGTTTCTCTGTATAGTCCTGGCTGTCCTGGAACTCACTCTGTAGACCAGGCAACCTTTCAGTTTTTAAACTTCTGGCTAGATGGAAGGGCCTGGCTGGTGGTTCAGGCCCCTGATAGCAGCAGAATGAGTGCTACAGACTTCCATGGAGTTACACAAGGGCTACTGTGGGAACACACAAACACTACTTCCTGTTTACTACTTTTTTTAATGATTTATTTATTCTGTTTTATATGTGTTGGTGTTTTTGCCTTCATGTGTTGTCTGAGGTTGTCATAGCCCCTGGAATTGGAGTTAGTTATAGACAATTGTGAGCTGCCGTGTGGGTGCTGGGAATTGAACCCAGGTCCCCTGGAAGAGCAGCCAGTGCTCTTAACCCCTAAGCCTTCTCTCCAGCCTTACTACTTACTTCTTGCACAGAACTAACACATAGAGAGTACTTCTGAGTAAGTGATCCAGTGGGACTCTGCATTTGTGCCAGTGGGACTCCGTTTTTAGTGTAGTAGCAGCTGACTGTTTTCTTCAGTGGTATTTATTCACCTGGAATTCATTACTGTGCTTCCTGAACCTGAGCCTCTGTAGAGGCCTTTAGTATGGGCGACTGTTATTTTACAGGAAATCGGTGAAGAATGTGTGATACTTAATGAATGTTTTTAATTTTCTAGAATTCTTTGCTGAACTGGACAAAGTGATGGGCCCTCTCATCTTTAATGCAAGCATCATGACAGATCTGGCTCGTTACACCCGGCAGGGACTGCATTGGCTTCGGCAGGATGCCAAGCTGATTTCTTGAACTGAACATACTCTCGTTGCCTCTGATTTTTTTCCACAACACTGTGTCACATCACAAAGGAAAACTGCCATAACACACCACCTAGTCGACACTAAGAATGAGGAATGGTTTTCTCCTCTTTGGTTTCTGTTGTTGTTTCTATAACCCAAAGCTATCATATCAATTGACCCTTTGAATATTCCCAATGTGACAAGTATTTAAATGCTTCTAAACCTGCAGCACATCAGCAAGATGGCTTTAGTAATTGGAATTCCAGTTGCAATTCATAAATAATCAAGTAAAATTCTATTTATTTTCATTTTTTTCAAGTTCCCAGATTGGAGCTTGTTTAAAGCTAGCATTTCTGCCTATAAATTTATTCTGTTGAATATTTAGCATAAATTTAATGTAGGGATTTTATTTATGTATTTTGGGAGCTGTGTTACTTAAAGTCTTCTAAGATAAGAGTTGGCTTGTCCAAGACAGGACTTGTTCTTTCTACAGCTACTCACCTGTGTCCTTTCAAGTCTTACTGCAGACTGATTATTGTAGGATTTATGCTTGGTATTAAGGATGCTCTTCCACATGTGAACAGTCATTTAAACATGTAGGTGGCATTCTACATGGGTGCAGAAATGGAGTGGGTCTGGCTTGGTATGCATTATTTCAAAACTGTGAATGTGTGTTAGTAACACTAGCAATCACAAGGTGACTACATTGCATCTAATGCATTACAAAAAAGCAGAGAGATTTGCTGGGGAAGCACATGATACTGAATGGCTTCATAAAGGACAATCTTAAACTATGAGTTTATTAAAACCTTATATTCTTTTTTGTTTTACTCATTTGACACTTGATTGAAATGGAGTAAGTTACTCCTACAAACAGTGATCCAGTTTCTGAAGGCTGCAGCCTGCATTCATTGACAATGTTTGAAGGTTAAAGTCTGCGGATTTCCCCTATGGTGGAGAGTTTGCGATGCTCAGATATGACAGTTCAGTAACTGGAGCTTGAGAGGAGGTGTCCCAATGTCTCATGTGGAGATAATGAATTTCTCTTTCCAAAGATCCTCATCGATGATGTATGCTTTTGACAGGATCAGAAACTCACAGTAACTGCTGAGCATAGTTGTGTCTGTCTGTAATCCCAGCACTGGGGAGTGATGTCAGGAGGTCAGGAGGTCAGGATCATCCTCAAGCTACGTATAGCTAAACAATGAGTTTGGGGCTAGCCTGAGCTACACGATCCCTTGTCACATTAAAGAAAGAAAATTTATACTAGAAAAGTACTTAACTTGGCTCAATGTGAGCTTTCTTGGGAAGGGCAAAATAATAGGTATAGTATTTAGGAAGCCAGCTCTGTAACAATTCCTTATCAAACTACTGTTCCCGACAAGGTGCGTATAGCAGTGAAGGGTGAGGAATGTCTCTCTTCCTCTATACTTTTTTTAGTGACCCCGTCATGTCTGGTGTGCCTTAAATCTTAACTTTAAATGATAACTCTATGGATTGTTTACAGATAAAGTTTTATGCTGGGACCAGATTAGCCATGCATGGTTGGTCCTCTACAATAATAATTTCAAATTCTCTTTGATTTTTAAATCTTCCTTTAGAGTCATGTTAAGATAGATTCCTTCAGAAAAGCTAGTACTTTGGTACCTGACTTAGTGTAATCAATGGGGTATAATGCTTCTTCAAAAAAAAATGGCTTTTCCTTCTCATTCCAAAAATCCATCCAGTTAGGGAGAAAAATCCCCTACTAGCAGATGATTGTTTAGACTTGAATGGAAAGGGGTAAGAGGGGTAGAAATCCTCACGAAGCGGGGTCCTGAATCCTCTCTGTCTCTCCTTCACCACCTGTTTCTGAAGATAGTGAACTTTGTCCTGCAGTCTCATATCTACAGAGCTTAACTGCTTTGTGTCTCATTATTTTTACATAGTGTTGAGGGTTGATACCTACAGCTTATGCTGAATTTAACATTTTCCCTTGGAGAAATTGCCTCTGTATCTTTCTAGTTTAATGATAGTGTATTTAAGGAATACTTCAGAGGCCATCGGTCCTTCTCTTGTGCTAGTAACCTCCATGGTCTAACAGTTGTGTGTCCTCTCCTTGCCTCTTCTTCCTCACTCTGCCTCCTTCATTTCAGGGAGGCCTTAGAAGTAGAACAAGCACCTTCCCCCTACGCTTTCGGCCTCCAGCCGCTGCAGTGCTGCAGCTCCACTCTTCAGCTCTGGTCCGTGCGCAGCACACTCTAGAGCAACTCTGACGTCATGCTAAAGCAGAGTTTCCTACATGTTTATGGTGCTGCTTTAAGATGTTTTCCTTTCAAAACTGTCAATTCTTGGAGAACGAAATGGTTAAACCTTTCATTGTGGAGGATTTTCCTCACCGGGTAGAAATGGGCAATGGATCAAAATCCGATCCTAAGTGATTGCATTTTTGATGTCATAGTGTGTGAGAATACACTCTGTGTCTCTTCTCAGATGTTTTGTCTCAGTCATGTCCAGCACATACCTTGGACTCCTTTACAAGTGACCATCCCTCCCTCTCAGTAGGTGCCCTCAGTGTTTTTTTAGCCATTTAAAGCTGATTTGACAAGTGGCTACAAACTTAGTCTGAAACTTGTATTCACTGTATAGTTAGTAATAGAAATAGCAACTATCTTAATCTCAGTTCACTGCTCTTAAGATCACATTTCTACGCCAGGAGGCAGCAGCATGCACCATTGGACTCTGGACAGGCACCTCACACGATCACCGTGATGCAGCTGTCACAGTAGTCCTGCCTGGGAGAGGCTGGGCTGTGGGGAGCATTCCCCTCCAGGCATTCAAGATTACACAGCCTAGCCCATGTCCCATTCTGGCTGGAGAGCACCCAGCCCTTTCCTTGCTCAGTGATACCTTTTTCTGGGCAAGAAGTTATGAAGTCACTTTATTATCAGTAAGTGCTTCAAATAAAGTCACAGAAATAGCTGCTGAAGGGAGAAGATTGACCACTACTGATTTAATTCTCCAATATAAAAGCAATTCAGAGTAATGTGTGCACGCGTCCACAGTTGCTGTTTTTTCTGGGAAGCTCTTGCACTAGGGATTTATAGGTATCTGGGCTGCACTTTGAATGACACACTTGTGGCTTAGAGTGGCTTTTGTTCTTTTGTTTTAAAATTGTTCTTTGTTTCTTTTCATTAATGGTTTAATCAGCTAGATTAGAGAGCATCATTTGTATTTAACAGCTGAAACTAAACTTTGGTACGTTGACGGTTAACAAATGAGCTTGCATTGTGTAGCCAGGTCCTACAAAGGCTCTTGTCAGGAATACAAGCACTGCGTGGGGCTGGTGCTCAGGGGAGTTTCTAGTGCAACCAGGAATAGCTCCGTTGGGTGATGCCTAGCTCAGTTGAGAAGGAGGATGCTGTACACTCTTCTAGGTATGAGGGTATGCGACTTTGGATCTGAAAATTATGTACACATACACACTTTATATATATGTACGTATGTATGTATGAAAACATGGAATTAGTTTGTCAAAAATGTGTGTGTTTAGTATTTTAGCTTAGTGCAACTATTTCCACATTATTTATTAAATTGATCTAAGACACTTTGTTCTTGGCAGCTTGAATATTAACATTCAAGGATGCAATGTGTATTCCTTTAGATTGTTAAAGCTTAATTACTATGATTTGTAGTAAATTAACTTTTAAAATATATTTGAGCCCTTCTGTAGTATAATAGGGCTTTTACAGGGTGGGAAAGATTTTAATTTTCCAATAGCTAATTGAACAAAATGGCTTCATTGTATATTTTGATTTATAGGAGTCTGTAGGTGTCTGAGTCCCAAGGACATCTACTAAGGATGACTGTTTTAGGTGGGTGGAATGGTGTTTAGACTATACCTAAGTGACTTGGAAAGCCAGAGCACCTTGTTCAAATCCAGACTCCTGTAACTCATTCCTCTAGGATGTGGAACACAAATCCCATCCAGCTTCACATTTCAATTAGAGAGGCAGACTTCCTTTCCAGTAATATTGTACACCTAGTATTGCTATGAGTGAAATCAGTAGAAAAAATACTGAGGAGGTCTGGGAAGATGCACTGACTAGGCCAGCTGTCACATTTGTAAATGTACCTTTCCCATGCCTTCCAGTGGAGGCATGCCACTTTTCACATGCTAAAACCAAGCCAGCAAGTAACACATGTTTAAGGTTAGAGAAGACCAGAAGTGTGGGTGCATACCCTGAGGCAAAGGTCATCCTTTGCTAGATAGAGAGCCTGAGATACTGAGCCCCACTCTCCACATTGATGAACCAATGTAGTAGTGCATGCTTTAATTCTAGCTCTTGGATTGTCAGTTTGAGACCAGCATGCACTACCCAGAGAGACCCCGGGAGAAAGCAAAGTGGAGGAAGAGGATGCTGGTCTGCAGAACTCCTGTTTACATAAACCCCATGGTTAATTAAAAAGAACTTACTGTTTCCAAAGCCAGGGCATAGAAAAGAAGCTACACTTCTCTGTAAATGGTATTTAGAACAAGGTGTTCAGGTGAAGTCTCAACTAGTCAGAGGTTTCAGCAGCTTAAATTGCTAATACTTAAGAAGTTGATTTTCAGGAATGTCTGCATGCGCCTCTCTCCTTGCTGCAATTGATCAGCTCAGCAGAAATCATCATCCTTACACCTGGAGAAAGCTCTCAGATGAGCGTGGACAAGCTCCCACCACAAATCCTAATATACTTGGTTTTGACTGTGTCGTTTCTGTGCCAGGTTTCTTCCCAGCTTTTAGCCACTGGGGTTTTCTGCCTGTTCTGTACCTCTCTGGAAGATGTCAATTTGGAAGTGCTGCCTTTCAAACCAATGCTACGGTGTCCATGCGGTTGAGCTTGTTGCCGATTCAGAGGTGTCCCCATTATGCTCACACCTGGCACATCACTGACCTGAGCATTCGACAGTACGTGGGTGAGGGTAGGGGTGGAGCTCGCCAACAGCCCTGGCTCAATTGGAAGGGCCTGCAGAGGCCCCACTTGGAGGCCAGACACTAGGTTGGTAAGCACAGTTAGGGAAATTTCTACCTAGCCTCCGTTTTGAGTGATTCTGAGAAATTTTATATATGGAGGATGGAAATGCTTATATATTTATTGAAGATCTTTTTATTTGAAATTAAAATCATTTGATAAATAATGGTTTGCTATTTGGGGAGGGTTTTGGAGGGGGAGTAACATGGTTGATAAAGTACAGGCCTGATGACTCCTCTGAAAGGCGCTGTTGCTGATAGGAGAGAGGCCTTTAGCTTGTACATGACCCAATCTTTGTTTTATGTTTCTTTTATCCAAAATATCTAGGCATCTGACACTTTCAACCAAAATTTCAATTATATACTGTGATTTTTATTTGTTGCAATACATTAAATTTCAGAGGTACTTTGGGGCTCAAAAGCTAGGATTTCTAAGTCAGTATGTGCATTTCACATAATAAGCGGTTAATGGTGAGCAAAGTATTATATACTAACTAGATTTTCCACATCTGTATAGTATATTATATGTATTTTGTGGTATTGAGATTATAGAAAGTTTAGAGTGTCAAACATGCGTTTAATGTGTATTTTTAAACAAATTTATGGCAATTAAAATATTTGGAGACAAGGGTATCACATTTCAATTTGTAAAACTCTTTTTAACTCTATTGTGTCATTACGATGCTTTGTATAATGCCAAACCATAGCTGGAGAAACTAAGTTTAATAAATATCAGCTAGCTTTTCTGTATAACGTGTACATGCACTGTGCTCTCGCTTCTTCAGCTCCTACCATGGTCTTTTGTGTAGTTGCTCTCTGTGTCTTAGGGTCCAGTCTGACTCTGCAAAGCTCTGGCCCCACGAGCACAGGTCTCAGTTTTTGGTTACAGAAATTTTGGGCTCAGGACTGGAGAGATGGCTTAGAAGTCAAGGGCCCTGCCTGCTCTTCCAGAGGACCCAGGTTCAAGTCTCAGCAACCATATGGTGGCTCATAGCTGTCTGTGACTACAGTTGCCTGGGGTCCAACCATTACATAGATATAAATATAGACAAAACACTAAAGCACATAATCCAACACCATTAAATAGACATAAATTCAGACAAAACACTAATGCACATAAAATAAATTTTTAAAAAATGTTAGGCGCATGGTCATGGGTCCGTGTCCGTGAATCTCAGTTGTCCTGCACCAACAGACGTCTTCAATGTTTTCTTGATGCTCTTAAGACATACACTGCTATTTATTTTTACTGTTTATTTATTGGTTCTTTTTGTTTTTGTTTTTTTGAGATGGGGTTTCCTTATGCAGCCCTAGCTAGCCTGGAACTCACTGTATACACCTGGCTGTCCTTGAACCTACAGAGATCGGCCTGCCTCTGCTTCTACCTCCCTGGTACTGGGATTAAAGGCATGTGACACCATGCCTGGCTTATTAAGTCAGACCTTTTTTTGGGGGGAGGTTCTGTTTCATGTTCATAAATTATAGACAAACTTTTACACATCCTCAGGTGGCATACACCAGCCTAAAGAGTTCTTTGTAGAATAGAGCCACGACTTCTGTCCTGCCAAGGTTCACTGTAGCTAAGCTTCTGCATCGCCTCTGTCATGGGATTCTTTGAGGAGTGGGAGCTCACCACACTCCCAGGTGGAACAGCACCACTGGTTAGGGAGCCACTACTGCTCCCTATAATGGATGAAGTGACTCAGTCAAGTGTCAATTCCAGACTGCCAGAACTTAGATTTGAGACATTTAATAGTATTTATAGAAAAATAAACTCTGACAAAGTTACGTCTATATACAAATCAACAACATTCTAATAAGAAATGGAGGCCAGTTTAAAGCAAATAATCTGTCTTTAAATATTAAAAACACAAGATTGCTTCACTTAAGTATCTCCAATCAAAATGTAGTTAATGATATTCCATAGAACGGAGCACTGTTGGAGGCTACTCTTCCCCATATGAACATCACTCCTGGGCCACACTCAGGGAACAGCGTCTTTTTCTAGTGGGGGAAGAAAAGAAGTGATTAAGATTGAATGTAGATGTAAGGAGTCCCGGGACACCTCTGCTGCCTCCACTCTTCCTTCTTTCATCTGCCCAGTGTTAGGATCTGAATGGTTCTTGGCTGTTAGGGAACCCCCTCTATGGAGCTTGTAGCTTCATATATCCCCTTGCCCCCCCCCCCCATAATCATCTCAGCTTTACCCTTGGGACTCTGTTTTCCTTTTCTTTTGTGTGTGTGTGTGTGTTTTGTTTTTTGTTTTTTTTTTAGACAGGTTTCTCTGTGTAGCCCTGGCTATCCTGGAACTCACTCTGTAGACCAGACTGGCCCTGAACTCAGAAATCCACTTGCCTCTGCCTCCCAAGCGCTGGGATTAAAGGCATGCGCCGCCACCACCGCCCAGCTGAGTCTCTGTTTTCTGAACTCATCTCTCCCAGCTTCCCAGTACTCTCGGATCCACCCTGCATTCAGGATTATCAAATACCTGCATAGTCTTGTGACACACTCCGAATCATCCCGGCATGAGGCCCCAATGGGCCTGAGGGAAACCCCTCTCCAAAATGGGGTCATTCTCCGGAATCTCTTTGCTGAACTCACTTCTGGTACTGGAGAGCTATTGGCCTGTAGAACAAAGGCGTATTCACTTCAGCAGAGGAAGCGCCCACCCTCTACTGCACACCCTCAGGAGAAGGGTCCTTTCCAGGTTGCAGGAGATTGAATTGCATTTCTAAGGACTGAGTCTGACTTTGAATTCCACACTACTACTATGTCCAACATACATATGTGTTTCCTTTCTTACCTGGCCCAGCAGCAGCAGGCAAGTCAGGAGCACTGCAAAGAGTTTTAGCTGTAGCATTCTGGCAAAAGGAAGATGTTGGAGCCTCAAAGCCAGGGGGCAGTTCCCATTTCCTTTTATAGACCGACATCTATCTGCCTTTCTCATGGTTGCCAGCAGAGATGGGGCAAAGTTTGTTTGTAATCAGGATCGATGTAATCAGTTAATGTGTACCCAGAGAATGAACTCAAGGACTACACTCCAGGCACATTGTGCTTACTCCTCCCTCATGGACTTTGATGGTGTTGCTGGTCTGGACCCTTACACCCATCTTATCAGAAATCTGCATTGTCCCACCTTGCCTCTGAAAGCCACGTGAATCCACGAGGGAGACCAGCAACCTTGACACACTTTTAAGATAACTCAGCAGGCTGGGAATGTGACTGGGAGCATGTATGATGCCCTGGGTTCAACTCCCAGAACCAAGGAAAAATTCCTAAAATTGCTCGGTGAGATGGTTATAATCAAAATCATATACTAATAAGGGCTTCAGGAGTAATGTTGACCTCTGAGCTTTTCTAGGCAAACCCCACTGACCTGTTATGTACAGGCAATTAGGTATGGCCTTCTCTGGGAGGAGACTTAAGCAGACTGTCTATGGTGTTCAGTCTGCGCCACCATCTTAGTAAAGACCTAGTTATGCCCTTCCTTAGGTTTTTGTTTTTTTTTTTTAAAAAAAAAAAACAAAACTTGAGGGAGGAGGCAGCAGAAACTCTTAAGTTGGTGTCATTACAGCTTAGGTACTGACAACACCAACTGAATCATGTAGTTAGGCCTTTGGCAGAGCACTTACATCAGCCTTGGGGCAGCTGATGGTAAACTGAGTCTGAAGCCCAAACACTGCTTCAGTAGGTATGAGTCCCTGTAGGTTCCTAGACTAACAATTAACTGTACTGAACGTGAGTCATTATGGGTACTAAATGGAAAGACCTTTGATTTTGGGAACATCTTACCACATAGTCCAGGCTGGCCCAGTTTTATAGTCCTGCAGTGTTGGAAGTGGACCACCACACTCAGCCATGGGAGTTTTAAAGTTTTTGAGAGGGAAGGCTGAGTTTGAAATCAGGACATGCAAAGGAGCTTAGATCTCCGTCTGACCATAAGAAACCACACGCACAAACAGATTACAAATAGATTTCTCTCTCCCTGGTCTGATATCTCACATAACCCTTCCAAAGGCTCTTCTCACCTTCATGATTGAACATTTGGACAAAAATCTGTTTTTTTTTTTTTTGTTTTGTTTCTTTGTCTCAGGCAAAAATCGAGGAACTGTCGAAGTGCGAAGCGCTGAAGGTAGCAGTTGGTCACCAATCTAAGCAAAGCTAATGTCATTTCTCGCCAAGGGAGAAGTGTGGTGGACGTCACAGCTGGGGTGGGGTGGGGTTTAACTGCAAAGATCTGGAGAATTGCTCGGCATAAAGAGTCTCAGGAAAGCCAGGCTGTGGTGGCAGCGCACCTTTAATCCCAGTCC
>JADRCC010552121.1:0-11427 GCA_019843855.1 Hylomyscus alleni
TTTTTTTTTTTACAACACTGAAGTTCTGTCCAATTCCTGTCTCTGTAAACAAGACAGATTTCCGTCAGGCCAAGAGCTCTCCCCTCAGGATAAAAACTGCACTTCTGTGGAAGATGAGGCCGAGATAAGGGCTTGTGGAGGGAGTGGCCAACCCTGGGGTCAGAGATGGTTACCCTTGCCGAGATAGGTCCAGCCATCTAGGAGGGGTTGGCTCTGCCTGTGGGGTTTGATCTGTTAGTGGCCTGTCTAGGTCAGTTTCCTCTTTTGCCTCCCAGTGTGTGGGAGGTTCAAATGAGACCCGCTAATTTGAATGACAGGGTCGGTGAGTGCATGAGGTCACTCTTACCTCCCCTGGGTTTGGACTCAGAGGGAGAAGAGGCGGAGGAGGGAAGGGGAGAGAGGTTGGAGGTAACGCCTCACAAACTCTAAGGTGGGTGGAGAGCCAGCGATCTTTTTAGACTGAAAATAGCCTTCTACAAAGCACTAGCCAGTGGCTTTCCTACACACGCTTTTTTTTTTTTTTAATTGCAGGGGCCTGGAGTGGGGTGTTCCTATTTCCATGTCTTAGAGAAGAAGTTAGGGACTGGAGAGGGGGTGCTATTAGGATTTCAACTGAAACTTCCTTTTGAGACTATCTCACACATAGCCCAGGTTGGCCTTGTAGCCCATCCCCAGGAGGAAAGCCTCTCTTGGCAAACATAGAGCCTAGCAAGATTTAGCGGGAAAGGCTGCCACCTGGTGGACAAAGGGAGGAGATCAAGGCTTGGGAAAGCGGGGCTTTGGAGACTAGATGTGACAGCTAATGAAGTGGTGTTCCAGGGGTACGGAACAAGGCTGCCTCTGCATTCAGCGTGGAGCCTGGGTGTGCTCAGGGCGGAGCAGAACAGTCCTTATTAATAGTCCCCACCCCTTCCGCCTCCTAGGGGCTGGAGAAGGTGAAGGACCTGGAGCAGAATTCTTGCTTTTTAAGTTCAACTCATTGGATACTGTTACTAGCGCCAAGAAGTTACAGACTCTTCCTTCCTTGATCAGGCTGGGACCCCAGGAGGCCATCCCTCTTCAGCCCTTTCTGCCCTCTTCTCCCTCTCCTCGGACAGTACCCTTCCACTCATTTCTACGCATTTATAAGAACCCCAAGCACGAACCTCACGACCCACCGGTGAACAGAGAGAGATGGCTCAGTTCCCAGCCTGAGTCTGACGCTTGTTCCTTCTGCCCGCAGGGTGAGGAGGGGTTTATCTTCGGCCCCGCCCCTCCTGCCGCCCGCAAGTGAGATGCCCAGGAGGCTCAACCCTTGGCTTCTAATTTAGAGAGATCCTGATTAAGTGGGCCTGGGGGGCTTCTGTCAAAGGCTCCCAGACGATTCCTCCGCATCGTTTCCTGGTGCTGAGGTGAAACCCAGGGCCTTTGTGCTTGCCAGGCAAACCTCCATTCCTGCTACATCTCCCTCACGAGACGTCAGAGATAGGCCCTCTTCTTTCCTTCAGGCGGTCTACTTGTACTCTCTCCTTTTGTGTGGACTATGACTCATTTTAGCATCAGCTCATGTCCTGGCCTTGTCTGCTGGTGATCATGCAGATCAGATGTTCCTGGAGACAACAGGGTCTTCTCCGGGCTTCTCGCTCTAGTCTGTCAACTTTCCCACCGGCTCTGACCCCACTGTCTTGTGAGTTCGTCTCACACCTTGACTGAGAGCTCTCTGAGCAGTTTTTATTCATCTTTGCATCACCCACTTCTGACAGTGCCAGGGATGAGCCGTGCCCGGTGACTTGGGATGTCGATAAAGGGATAAATGCAGTCGGACAGGCAGACCTCACGTTGCTGAGACCCTTGACCTTCTAAATGTCACTCTTTCTGACAGTCCCTTAAGGCCGTGAGCACAGGTCAGATGCTGAAAGCACTTACTGCAGCTCCCTGGACCTTGGGAGGGTGGGAGGGGAGATGCTCTTGACAAGGTGACACACAGTGTGTAGGGATGAAGACCCAATCCCCTAATCCTGCCTTGCTGCCATATGAGAGTTCTCCTCCCCACTCTTAAAAAAAAAACTGTGCTTAGAACAAATAAGATGAAAACAAGTAATATTAAGCACTTCCCATGTTTCATTTAACCCTCAGCTGGCTCACCCCTCAGGCAGTACACTACTGAGTGAAATGGCCTTTTTGATGGGGTGTTAATTTGTATTGAGTTGTCTCTTTAAGCAGCTAATACTTTAAATCTAGTTGATACATGTAACTTTTTCTGGTTTCCACAGTTTAAAATATTAATTTGGTGTTTTGTCTGTGTGCGGACCATATGCATGCAGTACCTGAAAAGGCCAGAAGAGGGCATTGTATCCCTTGGGATTAGAATTAAAATCTGGTTGTGAGTTACTATGTGGCTACTAGGAAATGAACCAGGGTTCTCTGGAAGAGTAGCCAGTGTTATTTAACCCCCCAGAACCATCTCTCTCCAGCCCTCCCTCCCTCCCTCACACTATTTATTTATTTTTTTAAAGACAGTCTCACTATGTATCCCTGGCTGGCCTTGCACTCGAAGAGATTTGCCTGTCTCTGCTTCCAAAATGCCAGGTCTAAAGGTGTTCACTACCACTTGGCCACTTTCCACAGTTTTTGTTTCTTTTTGCAATTCTGGAGATGGAACCCAAGGTCTTGCATAGGTTGGTCACACCTCACGTTTCTACATTTAGTGCGTAGTTGAGTTAGAACTGGTTCCTAGGCATGCTGATGTTACAGTATCTAGTCTTTTTTTTTTTTCTTCTTCTTCATTTTTTTTGAGACAGGGTTTCTTTGTATAGCCCTGGCTGTCCTGGAACTCACTCTGTAGACCAGGCTGGCCTTGAACTCAGGAATCTGCCTGCCTCTGCCTCCCAAGTGCTGGGATTAAAGGCGTGTACCACCACTGCCCAGCACAGTATCTATTCTTAAAGAACCATTGGGCTGTCCAGTCTTTCCAGGACCCTCCATCAGTCAGTATCCTAGCTTGAGGGGAGGTAAGGAACTTTTCAGCCAGGCAGAGCTGCTTCCTTCTCCTATGGATGCATCTCTGTGGTGTACGATGTAGGGATCTGCCTTCTATAACAGAAAACTAAGGGATATTTCAAAGATGATGGACCCCAAAGAGGAGGTGTTCTCCTGCTTGTGAAATTCTTCTTATATGTGGTTCCCAGAAGTACTCAAGCGGCTGCAGGAGCATAGAAGTCTTGGACTGAATGAGTGCCCTATGGCCCAGGGTCTGGGGCCAACTCCTTGTACCGCTTTGCAGGTGCATCTACCTGACGAGACGTCTTCCTTGTTCATTTCCCTCAAGTGTCTAGCGGCAGCCCCTGAGGCTGTTCTGTGATCATGCTTCCAGGTTCCACAGCCCACAGCTATCTCTACTCACTCTTTCTGAGGATGATAACCCCACCCAGGACACCTGGGGAATCAGGCTACTTAGACTTTGTCTGAGAGGGATGCTTCTGGAGCCATGTTCCTGACTGGATGACCAGGAAGGCAGAGAGTTGGAAATCTCAGGAGGGTCTCCGGGCAAAGGACCAATTAGCCAGCTTTCTAGGAGAAGTTGTGGACACGGGGTCTTTGAGTCTGATACCCCCACCTACCAGAGGAAGACTCTCCATTAGCATTTCCCACCTGCATGGTGAATGACTATGCAGGAGAGTAGTCTTGAACTCCCGATGATGCTCAGAGTCCCTCTGCATCCTCCTGAGGTGCTGCTACCTCCACCTTAGATGCAAGCTTTCCTCAGCCTCCTCTTCATCTTACTTAGGAGACTGCTTCAGCTGCCTCGGTACCTGTTCTGCACACCACAGTGCATCACTTATGCCATTGAAATGAATGGCTTCCTTTGGCTACCATTTAAAAGAATCCAGGCCAAAAAGATAGAAAGACAGACAGGCAGATAGATAAATAGAATCCAGGCATTAACTTGTGCATCTTCTGAACCCAACCAGCTCTTCTATGTTCCAGCCTCACCGCCCACCCTCCTGTCCTTGAACTGACTTTGCTCTCTCTCTGCTACAGTTACTCTGCGTCCTCTGGTCTCTGCCTGGGGGAATGGGTTCTCTCCTGTTCACCTGGCTAACTTCTGCTGAACCTTCAGAACCTGCCGCTGCTGCATCATGCATCTCCGTTCTAGGCACCGAAACACCCCTGCCATTTTTCATTTCTAGAGCTAATCCTGGTCTGCTGTCTCCCCGTTTATCTGCCTGCGAGTTTCGTGAGGTGTGAGCTTCTGTTTGAGTCTGCTTCTCTTCTGCACCCCAGGCCTTAGCCTGGCCGCTGGGGTGTGTTCTCAACAGGATGCTTTTCAGTGAATGAAAGGTGGTGGTGGGGCGGGGGAGGGGGTTCTGTGGAAATGCTGCATTGCAGAGCCACGATTGAGAACAGCGACCCAGAAAAGCACAGATTCATACTGGTTGTTGATGCTATTTTAAGCTGTAGAAGTGGCATAAAACAAAAATAAATTAAAACCCCAAAGGGCTCTTGTTACTTGATTCGCCCAATGCGTTTGGGTTTGGAGGCAAGCTGATCTAGCTGGGAAGAAGAATGTATCAATGAACACACAGCCACACAGTGTGCAAACTTCCAAAGCGGTGGGTGTGATCACCCTGAATAGTCGGCTTGACTTTCATAACTAGAAAGTGGTGGCAGAGAGGTCCCCGCTGTCCCAGGAGGGCTGGAGGGTTCCATCCATGTACAGGCAGGTCTGAGGGCCCTCAGCCTCACTACCCAAGGCCAGATTCTCCTTCACCCTAGAGTGGAGAAGTCTCAGAGTCACTAAAGCACTATCAAAGATGCTCCAGATGTTCGGGGGCACACGTCTGTCATTCCAGCCCTTGTGTGGTGGAGGTAGGAGGATCAGATGTTCAAAGTGAACTTGGACGAAATAGCAGTTTGAGGAGCATTTGGACCACACGGGACCCTGTCTCAATGTCCCCTCCCTCTCACCATAAAACAAAACACAGACACAAACAAAAGGAATCCTTCCTCCCTAGCCAAAATAAAACAAAGTTGTTTTTTTTCCTCCAGATGGTCCAAATAGGCTGAGCATCCCTAATTAAAAAAAAAAAAAAAAAACCCAAAATCTCAAAGCTGAAGTTTTTGAACCCAGATACAAGGTTACAACTAGAAAATTCCAAATTATAGAACTCTGTTATAAGCATAAAATTATTAAAAGCACTGTTGCCAGGTGTGGAGGCACACCCCTTCAATCCGAGCATGTGGGAGAAAAGGTGGGCCTATCTGCAAGTTTGAGCTTGGTCTCCATAGTGAGTTCCTTCAGGACAGCCTGGGCTATATATAGAGACTGTTTCAAAATAAGAGACTGAACACTGTATAGTGATCTCCAGGCTCTGTGTCTAATGCTTATGAACTATAAGTGAACTTCAAGCTTCGATCTCTTACTATGTATGTGCTCTTATTCTAAGATCTGGAAAAAAAAAAGTCCTAAACCACCAGCTTTCCTGGCTCCGGACTTTTGGGATAAGGGATCCTTGATTTGGACCAGCTCAGGTTCTGTGCACCCACTCCCGTTTCTCCAGCCTTTACTGCAGCGGCTCTCAACCTTCCTAACACTGTAACCCTTTAACACATGTTGTGGTGAAACCCCTGCCAAAAAAATAATTCCATTACTACTTCAGAGTGATAATTTTGCTACACTTTGGTATTGTATCAACCTGTGGCCCCTTATAGGAGGGCGTGACCCACAGGTTGAGAACCCTTGCAAATCGCACCATAAAGCATTTCCACAGAAGATCATTGTCCACAGGAGTTTTAGAGACTTTATTTATGTATAAACAATTTAAACACTTTGCCATAAATTATCTTTGCTTGTCCCTAGTCTTTGCTTAGCAGCAAATTAAAATTAATATAAAAACTCGATGAACAATTCATACATGTATATTACAAAAAAGTTCCTGTACCAAAGTTCTTATTAGACTTTTTTTTTTGTGTGGGTTTTTTTTTCACTTTTTAAAATTTTTTTTGTGTTTTTATTTATTTATTTATTTTTTTATTTTCTCTCCTCGTGGTGACTGTCATGTGATTGTCTCAGTTTCTGGACCAAACAAACACACTAATAATTTTAAGTCTGAAACAGTGATTGCGCCTTACGGCATATGTATGTACAGGGCGATCGGAAGTGGTAACCGTTAGCAACAGAGTCACAAATGTTGCATCTCTACCGCAACTGATACCCACAAACTACGGAATCTAAACAGACTACACCCTGTAACTGCGTATTACTGTCCACAATGGAATCTCCAAAGACAAAAAGAGTATGAGATTTATGTGTAGTGAGTATAGCCACCATTTTGAATTAAAATTTTTACACTCTGCGCTCAAATAAATTAGCTCAGGCCTGACTAAGTGAGGACCTGAGAGTTAAGTGCCGGACGGTATTGTTTCGCTTTGACTTCTGATACTGATTTTTTTTTCTTGTGTTTTTCTTTTTCTTTAAAAAGTATTTCCAGTGCTCGATCGTCCGCTTTTGTGCCCCCTCCCTCCCCAGGCGCTACACACAAATCACCCCCAAAGTCGTGTTTTTAAATGCACCTGTATTTGCTTAAACGAAAACGTCGCAAGTGTTTGTCCAGCAGTCAGTCTGAGTCGCCCTCAGCTGGTCTGGTGATGCCGGCCCTTGTGAATGTCTTTGTGTTGCTCACGTGTCAATGAGTGAGGTATTAGAATATGAGGAGGCCTTCTCGTCTTCATTTCTTCGTTTGTACGGTCGGTGTCTTTGTCTTTTTGTTTGCTTTTTTGTTTGTTTGTCTGTTTCTTTTCTGTCCCTTTCCTTTCGGCTATTCTGCGTCTCTTTTCTGCCTTAGACCCAGAACAAGTGGGTCATATTTTAAGGGAACTTGGAAACATTTTTTGTGTGTGTTTTCGTTGGTTCGTTCGTTCATTCGTTCATCCTTTAGTTTTATTTTCCTCAGAATTTGTGGCTGGGCTCTAGTCTACTTCAGGATGAGGGACTTTGCGCTTGGACAGTAGCATTTGAACTCAAAAAATGTGAGCTTTCTTGCCACTTGGGATCCTAAAGCAGCCCCCGCCTCAGTGCCCCTGTTAGGTCTTCATCTCCTTAGGAGAGGAGGTCACAGTTGCTCCTGCTGAGCCACCCAGAGAAGAGGTGGCCGCAGGTTATTTTGTTACCTCTTTCCCATCTCATTCTGTCTTAAGAACTGGATGTTGCTGCTACTGTCTGCCAGCTCTGGGTACTGTTCCACCGGAAGCACGTAATAGCCCTCATAACCTTGCACCCGTCCCGTGCTCAGGAGTTGCTGCTTCTCGCCCTCCGTCCACAGGCGGCTGCCCTCTCTCCCGTCCCTGGCTTTCTGCTGCTCCTTGGCCCAGGCAGTACCCAGGGCCCTCTGTCTCGCTTGGTCCAGGACGCGGGCCTTCTCTTCGTCCAGCGTGTCGGGGGTGAGGCCGTAGCGGATGCTGAGCAGCAGCGTGGAGTACTGGAACTCAATGTTGGTGAACCTTCGAGTCCTGCCATTCACCAGCAGCGTGGGCTGTGACACCGTCACGTTCACCCCACTCTCCAGTACCTTGCGCCCAATGGTGGTTCCCAGCGTGACCAGGTCACCATCTGCGGCCCCGATCTTCACAAAGTAATGTGTGTCCTTGCCCTCGATGCTGTAGTGCATCTTGTCCAAGTAGTAGGCGTTGTTCAACACGGATGCTACCTTACGGCTGTCCTCACTGGCGATGCTGGACACGCCTGTGGTCACCCGCCCTTCTTTGATGGCAAACATGATGCCTTTGCCGATGATGGGCGTGGTGGTAGCAAACCAGTGGCCTGCTTTCTCTCGGATGCTGGCATGGAGCTTTTTAGTGATGACCTGTCCTTCCAGAGCCAGGAAGGCCTGGTTATGCCTCTCTGTTGTCTGCTGGACACCTGTAATGAGCTATGGGCATAAGACAAAAAGGAACAGTCAGAAGGTAGCTTGGCAGTTCTGAAGCTAGAACTACAGAGATGGATGCTGAATGCTCATTCGCCCTTGATCTGCCGAGCCTGTACGTACTGATACAGCCCTACCTTTTGTAACTAGGGCAGGCGGCTGGTTCCCAGTCCTCTAATGGGGTGCCCTGTTCACTTTGTCATCATGCTACTCACAGAAAGATGCTGAAAGAGAGGTTTTCCATCTTGTCTGATTCCATACTCGGGCTAGGCACCCCCTCAACATATGGGAGCCAAGAGATAATCTGCATTTTGTGGTGCAGCAGCTATCTGGGTATATTTCAGACCCACGGATGTCCTGATGTGGGGGATCAGGTGTCTGGACTGCTGGCAGCCCCACTGTTGTGACCTGCCCTGCTCCAAAACCAGTGGCTTGGATAGTCCCTGACTTTACTCAAAGCCAGGCCAGCCATAGATGGATCACTGGGGCCCATAGCCCTGTTAGCAAAGCAGCTCTTAGGCCGCCAAGTACTCCAGGTGATGTGTGTGCATATTCATATTTGAGAGCTCTGGGCTAAGAGATCCAGGCTTCGAGGGCCAGAGGGAATCCTCCTCCCCCTCCCCCCCTCTCAGGCCGTTGCTTTGGATCTCGGCCCTGGTGCTGCAGAGGAATGAAATCCCCATTATCCCCTTGGCCTTGCGTTCTCCACTCACAAATGACAACTTGTCTCAATTGGTGGTTGGGGGACAGGCTGGGATAATGGAAGAGGCTGTGTTTGGGAGGTAACGGCACTTAGATAAATGAGGGAAATGATGGCTATTCATCCACTGAGTGGTCCCCAAGGGGCAGGATAGAGAGAACGCTGTTCTCAATTACCCGGCAGCTCCTCCTTGCCTCTCTATAGTCACACAATCTGGATGACTATTCAGAGCAGCTGAGACCTTCTAGACGGCCACAGAGCAGAGCCCTGGTCCCGTACCAGGGGGGTCAGTTCAATGCAGTTCCCGAGCTGCCCATCTGCTTGTGGCCGAGGTCTCAGCTGCAACCAAATTGAAACTGACCACGCTTCGGTCATCAGAGGAAGACCCAGGCACACATTATGTTCTAAAAACTCAATCTGTATGCATTTGGGCCATAACATGCTGAGGTTTTATGTAGGGCATAAAAATGTTCTTTAATGGGACAGAAACTGCAAACCACAGTTTTATTGTGTCCCATAAAAAGCTGAAAGGGTTATGATCTTACAGCAGTCCAGATGGCAGGTTGCCACTGGATTCCTCTGGGCTATTGTTAATCAAGGAGTGACCGGAGGGTAGATAATGATGCCACAATTAAGGTAATCATTGAGGTTGGGAAGAAATATGGGCTATACTGGAAAGGATGGCAATGGCATTCTCTGCCCGGGAAGTCTCTGCTTCTGCATCGCTTTTATACCCAGCCTCAGTGTTCCTTTCCCAGCAGCCCCCTGGCTCCCGTGTGGCAGTGTCTATGCAAGAGAATGAGGACTCTTGTTTGGATTCTCATCAAGTACTCATCCCCGACCTGGCTACTTACCTGTCCATTCTCACTGGCTTGACTCTCTGACAGCTCATAGGGGGGAGGCACAAAATACATTTTGGCTCTTGGGAATCCAGGAATGATGTTGCTGAGCTGAAATCCAAACATCACAAGCCAGCTTTTCACATCTACGGCAGAAGGAAAAAAAAAAAAAGACTTCTGAAATCACAGGGGCAGGAGGCTGCAGCGGATCTTGCAAAGAGAACAAAATAACTGGGTGGTTGGACGTGGGATCTAAGAGAAAGAGGCTGGCGGTATCTGGTGACGGCCTCTAGGAACTGGAACCAGAGAGCCTTTAAAAAATAATTTATTTTTCTAATGTATGTTAGTGGTTTGCCTACTGCATGATATGCACAGAGGCCAGAGGAGGGCATCAGGTTGCCTGGAACTGGACTTTTAGATGATTGTGAGCCACTACATGAGTGCTGGGAGTCAAACCTGAGGCTTCTGCAAGTGCTTTAAACGGTTGAGCCATCTAAGCTACCCAGGCCAGAGATCCCTTAGATATGTCCAAGGAAGAGGATGTCTCTCCCAAGGTGGCCATTGATAACCACCATGTTGTGCTTACAAAAGCCAGCTGTAGAATGGACTGATTCAACTTCAAGTCCCCCTGCCGTGTGAGCCTGCCTACGTTAGCCTGTTAACCTTGGTCCTTAAATTTTGAATTAAGACTATAATTGTTCCACCTCATTGCGTTGATGTAAGGGCCAGAGGAGAAAACATGTAAAGAACTCACTATACAATTTGATACATTGGCAACTCAACTAATATTTTACTTGGAGATCACATGAACTTTTTTTTAAAAAAGACTTTTTTACTTATGTACTTTATGTATATGGCTCTATACATGGACATCTGCACACCAGAAGAGGGCCCTGGATCCCATGGGACTACAGTTATAGGGGGTTGTGAGCCACCATGTGGGTGCTGGGAATTGAGCCGGTGCTCTTAATTTCTCCAACTCCTCCTATGAGCTACCACAGGTCAGACAGTATATCAGAAGCTAGAGGCAAGAACCAACCAGGGGGATGAGTGGTTACTGTGATCGTGGTGTGGGACATTTGCTCTGGGGCTCTGCACTGAAGTTGGCTTGGGGAAGAAAGTCTTCAGGGCTGGACGTGATGAACAGATGTTTAGTTCTTGAGCCCATTCCTCTAGGCCTCCTGTCCTTCAAAGAGATATCAAGAGACCTACCCTATTCTAGCCATTACATTTGGACTTATGTGATATGTCTCACACACCTAGTCCAAGTTTTCTGAGTAAGACAGCTCCCCGCCCCCCCCCCCCCGGCCTCCTGATCTCCTTTCACCATGGCACAGGGAGCCCTTATTCAGGGCACTTCCATTTTCATCAGAACCACCAGGCTGGCTCGCAGAAGGACTGGGCTCATTTTGTTCTTTATTTCTATTCAGCAAGGCACCCTGAGATCTGCGGTCACACCCTGGGCTTGCCTCTTTCCTGCTCTCTTTCTGCCTTTCTTAAGTTTCACTGGGCCCCTGGAGTTCAAATCTGCTTTCAGGAAAGCTTGCCTTGTCTTCAGAGTTTAACAGTTCCTTTCCCCTCTTGCTGCGATTCAAACCTCTTCCCACAGAGCACTGGTCTCCCTGCCCTGGCTTCAGCCTCGTGACCACGGCTGACCTTGGGCTACTCACCTGAATTCTGTGAAGTGTGTTGCCTCTATCTCTGACTCTGAACCAGTTCTTAGTGATTTTGTTAGATGATTAGTTGTTGCTCCTTCCAGCACCTCGGCCCCTTAGTCCCCTGCCCTCCTCTCATGTCTCAACTTCAGACTTTGTCACTTAAAATTCTAGTCCTCCATTATGTCATTTTCATACACACAACCCTCTAGTCTCAGCTTTCTGGCTTATTACACAACACCCAGGGCCATCCATCCATCTATCACAGCCATCTATCCATCCATTCATCCATCCATCCATCCATCCATCCATCCATCCATCCATCCATCCAT
>JADRCC010552151.1:1972-30775 GCA_019843855.1 Hylomyscus alleni
TATATGTATATGTATATGTATATGTATATGTATATGTATATGTATATGTATATGTATGTATACATCTGCAAGGAGTGTCACCAGTTAACCAATGTGTTTCTGTTCCACAATGTTATGTTTGGAGCATATGGAAAGAAATGTAATGGGGAGCAGAACTCAGATGTCTGTACCTGGTTTACTTGGAAGTGTCCTTGAAATTTTAATCAACACCACTTTCAATTGCCTACACAGTCAACTCTACCAACTCTGTAGAGAGTTTTGAGTATTTATAGATATCAACAGGTAACATAAGGTTTGCTCTGAGACTGGTTACTCAAACATGTGATCCTGACCAGTACTTAGGAATGTGCAGATCATTCTGGTTACAAGCAGCTATAGGCTTTAATTTGTCCATTGTCGTGCATAATTTTCTAGACAAAATATATTCAGGAGTAAGCCTCCTATTCCTATAGCAAAACATGTACCAAAAACTTGACAACATCCTTTTCATGTCTCTGTTTTCATCGTCCCAGTTCATCGCTCCATACTTATTCTTAAGAAAACCTAAATCTGAAAACCCCTTCAGCTTCTTGGGTCTTTTCTCTAGCTCCTCCATTAGGGACTCTGGCTCAGTCCAATGGTTGGATGAGAGCATCCATTTGTCAGGCACTGGCAGAGCTTCTCAGGAGACAGCTATATCAGGCTCCTGTCTGCAAGCACTTGTTGGCATCCACAATGGTGTCTGGGTTTGGTAACTATATATGGGATGGATTCCCAGGTGAGGCAGTCTCTGGATGACCTTTCCTTCCGTCTCTGCTCCACACATTTCTCTGTATGGGAGGAGTCCCATGGGTATTTTGTCCCCCCTTGTAAGTAGGACAGAAGTATCTACACTTTGGTCTTCCTTCTTCTTGAGCTTCATGTGGTCTATGAACTGTATCTTGGGTATTCTGAGCTCCTGGGCTAATATTCACTTATCAATGAGTGCATACCATGTGTGTTCTTTTGTGACTGAGTTACCTCACTCAGGATGATATTTTCTAGTTCCAACCCCATAGGAGTAACAACAATACGAACCAACCAGTACCTCTAGAGCTCTCAGGGACTAAACCACCAATCAAAGAGTACACATGACGGGACCTGTGGCTCCAGCCACATATGTAGCAGAGGATGGCCTTGTCAGACATCAATGAGATGAGAGGCCCTTGGTCCTGTGAAGGCTCAATGCACCAGTTTAGGGCAATGCCAGGACAGGGAAGCAGGAGTGGGTCCGGTAGGTGAGCAGGGGGAGGAGGGATGGGTGGTTATCTACCAGCTTATACAATTATGTAAATAGAATTATGTAGTGGGTATAGTTTTATTGAGTACACACTCTTATCAGTAGTTTCTTTATGTGCTTCAGTGTACATAACCCAGTTTGTTTATACATTAATTTAACCAATAGGCATTTGGTTATTTCCATTTTTAGGTTATTTATTAATAAATTTGCTATGACCATTAATGTATTGTCCTGCATGGACACATGCATTTGTTTATGTGGGCTAAATACCTATAAACAGTATATGATCACATAATTTGTTAATGTTGAACATTTTCACAATCCAAAAAATAATTTCCAAAATGATTAGGCCATCTACTCTTCTCATTATCCATTTATAAGGCCTGTAATTTATCTGTAATTTGTCAGCAATCTATATGATCTTTTTTGTTTTTTTTTTAATTATTATATAAAATATTCTAATTCATTTGTTCTGTGAAGCACCCATGGTTTTACTTTTTATTTTCATGGTAGATGTCAAGTCCTCATTTATTCCCTTTTTTGTTGCTGCATATTGTCTGGTAAAAATACTTCATTACATTTGCCATCTTCATGTGAATTTGTTTTCTTATACATTGATCTTATACATTTAAACTTTAAACTAGATACAAAATATGGTAATTTCTTCACTCAGCCTGTGGTCTTTGGTTTGCAATCACAAATTCTCTTCCTTTAGAAGAGAAGTTTGGAGATTTTATTATGTAAAAATAATCTTTACTTATATAAATGGATTATGTTTCTGATGTCACACATATACCATAAGACAGTATATGTACTTCTAAATTTAGGAGAAAAATTAAAACACAGAAATTATCTTTTGTGTAAATGATGCTGTGATAAACATGTGGTATATGCATAGGTGAACACTAAAAAAGCTAAAAGGTTGTGTTATAAGAACACTAACATGATGTGGGCCATCATTTGTCAGCATGTAGAATATATACTGCAATTTTCCCTTCTTTTCTCCTGATACTTGTACTATTATCATGAATTTTGCTTTGATATTTTAATACCAGTTTCTGTTATTGCTATGATGAAATAATTGACACAAGCAGCTGAAGACAAGATTTGTGCTGGCTCACAATTTGTGAGTTTATCATGGCTCAAAATATGAGAGAACAGTTAATCATGGCTCAGGGTGGAAGGGTACAGTTCATCATAGCTCACAGTGTGAGGGTAGACAGTTCATCATGGCTCACAATTTGTGAAGGTACAGTTTATCATGGATCAAACTTTATGAGGGTATAGTTTATCATAGCTCACAGTTTATGAGAGTAAAGTTCATCATGGCTCATAGTATGAGGATACAGTTCATCATGGCTCACAGTGTGAGAGTACAGTTCATCATGGCTCACAGTATGAGGATACAATTCACCATGGTTGAGAAGGTAGCAGGACAATGAAGCCACTGGTCACACTGAATCTTCATTCAGGAAGCAGACAGAAATAAATGCTTCTGCTTGGCTTACTTTTAGCTTTTTACATAATCTGAGACCCCGGCCTGTAGATTGACTTAGGATAGATCACCCACTGTCCATTAAAACTGTCTAATAGTGCCTTCACAGGCATATCTAGAGAAATTGTCCCCTTGAGGTTTTAAGTCCCATTGAACTATCAATTATGATTGGCCATTGTATCTTATAAATGTGGCTTCACATAATTACTTTCTGTTTTAAATTGTCAGTCTTTAAAGAGATGTGAATAACAGTAAAACAACATCTATATTTTCACCTGTACATTTGTTATCTGTTGGACGCTTCTGGATCGATGTTGCTATCAGGTTGTCCTATTTCTTGTCTTAAAGGGGCTCCTGTAACATTTCTTGAGTGGAAGGTCTACTGGAGACTAATTCTGCTGTGTGGACACATTCCTCTTACCTTTGAATTTTAAGTGACATTTTCACTGGGCTTAGAGTCTTATGGTAACATTGTTTTTTCTTTCCACACACTAAAGGTTGCTCCGTTGTCATCTTGTTTGAGTTGTTATAAACAAGAATCTCCTGCCTTTTCATCTTTGTTTCTAACAAGGTACCCTGTACTTACTCCAGGGAAGAGTAAAAACAGAAAAAAAGCAGACTGTCTCTTCATCTGTGATTTCAACTACTATATTTTTTTCTGTGGCTCAGTTTTCCTCATTTGTTTTATCTTTGGATTCATACAGTTGTTCAAATATTTCTGCTGGTATTTTTCATAAATTTGGACATTTCTAAGCTATTATTCTCTCCCTTCCCTCTTTCTTCCTTTTTTCCCTTCCTTCCTTCTCCTTCCTTCCTTCCTTCCTTTATTCCATCTTTCCATGCAGTCATACTGAGATTTTAATTAAACATAGTAACTTTCTTGAAGTTGCTACCAAAACTCCCTGAAGTTCTGATAATTTTTGATTTTCTAAAAATTATTTTTCCTTTAGGTTTCATTTGGAACTATTACTACTTTTGTGTTCTCGATTTCATTATTTTTAAATGACTTTTAAAAAATTTTGATTTATTTAATGTATGAGTGCTTTGTTTCATATACATCAGACATCCAGAAGAGGTTATCAGATCCACTTATAGATGATGGCAAGCCACCATGTCCTTGTTGGGAATTGAACTCAAGACCTTTGGAAGAACAGCCCATGCTCTTATCTGCTGAGCCATCTTATCAGCTGAGAGTTCTTTATTTTTCATTTTTCAATTACCAACTAGTCTTTAATCTCATACAGTACATGCATTTTTATTCCATGTGTTGTAGATGCTTAAAATGCTTTATTTATTTTATGTGTGTAACATTTTATTTGCATGTATGTATGTGCACCACATGTATAGTTGGTTCATGTGGAGACCAGAAGAGGACTTAGAATCTTCAGATACTGAATGTGTATACATGGTTGTAAACTACCATGTGGATACTTCAATAGAGCCTGGATCCTCTGGAAAATTATATAGTACTCTTAACTACTTAGCCATCACTCCTGACATGATATAGACTTTATCCCTAGAAACCCCTTTGGGGTTATTTTTATTTCTTCTAACTTTATAGTTAGAAATCAAATTCAGGGAAACAAATCAGGCCTTAATGTTTTCTTTGTATTTTAGTGACTAAGCTAACCCACAATTCCCAGGGATACATATTGTTCAGATTATGCTTTCAAGATTTATAATCTGAGACAGATTCAAGGCTGAAGTTGTTTGTTTTTCTAATACTGAAGAAAGATTTTATATATATATATATATATATGTATGTATGTATGTATGTATATGCATATATGTATGTATATGTATATGCTCTTTGTTCAGAGCCCTATGAATTACTAAAATTTTCAGTGTGACTGTGATTCTCAGTTCTGTGCATCTGAGACTCCAATACCCCTCATATATTTGAGGTTTCTTTTCAGTCTCAGGTTCTTTCAATGCTATGACTTATTAGTCCTCAACTGTTTATTTGAGAGGATGTTATGTGTCTTAGATGTTTTCTCCTCTTTATTATTCTGTTAGCACCTCCCAGTCTCCACAGATGCTCATTTTCTCCTGCTCACTCTAGAAGAAGTGTCAAACCCTTTTTGGGTGTGCTTCTATCCAGCATGTCCTGAAAGATTCATAAAATATCACACTCTGGAGAGAAAGTTTCTCTACACACCTTCTCCATTGTTTCAGGATGACTGTCTTTTATTTCTAATGGTCAACGTGTTTTATCATTTAGCCTTTTGAGTTTATATGTTAGGTATGGGAGAGCACTGCTGTTCTTACCCTCTCCCCTCCCTTCCTCTCCTTTATCCTCCTTTGTCCTCCTCCTCTCTTCTACTCTTCTCCTTCCTACTCCCTCCCTCCTTCCCCCATCCCATTCTTTTCTCCCCTTTCTCTTCCTTCCCACTATGCTTTTACATTCATTAGGCATGGAATTGAATTTCATGGGTGCTCTTTCATACATATACATCATGAACTTTAAGTACATCCTTACACTAATCTTGTAGCAACCCCTCTGCCCTCCCATTTTTCATCTCTTACCCTTTCAATTAGTTTCTTTGTTTCTCTAAACATTTCCTCTTATACTTTCATATTATATACACATCCATGATTTGATATATATCCATATAATCTAGGATCCCTGGTGACTTTCCTATAATTATTTAGAAAGGTTACCACCAAAGTTTGTGAGGTACTTTGAATACTCCATCCAAGTTCTTATCTGAAAAGGGCTATACAGGCACACATACTAAAGTGTATATGTAGAATTTTAAAATAGCAGATAAATAGCAACTAAATTGTCTTATGATCTACACTTTTCATGAAAATTTAAGTAATATATATAATTATTTATTTAGCTCTCTGAGAGATATTTCTACTCTTTAACTGCAGCATAGTCCTCTCTAATTTGCTAGTATGTGCCAATATAAATGTTTCCTGCAGCTATCTTGAGTCTTTTAGGACATGGCACACTAACAAGGACTCTGATGTGAATAATTGTGTCTGTCTGTGATTGCTGAAGCTCATATGAGTGATGCATCAGCACACTTAAGAAGGCAGAGTGCAACACTATTCTGTTCTGCATGTGTACTCCATTTGTGTAGGCCTGGCATAAATAGAATCACACAAAAACTGGGAATTCCTGACATAATGCAGCATCTGAAGAGTATACTTGGAAATACACTCATCTACATAAGTTTACTTGATTACTCAGTGTTGTCACTGAAGAATAAGTTATCATTTACTTTAATTATGCCACAAGAATGCTGAGTGTTTTCACTTAAATAATCAATATTTATAACTTACTGTCTTTAAGTTTAATACTATAAAAGAAATATATCAAGGAACAAAGTACTTTAATACAATTTTATCACATCTTTATAAAGATGATGAAGCAAGTTTTAGAAAATCTCATATTGTGACCTTTACATTGTCTAAATCAAGAGGAAGCTAGGGCTATGAGAGTTTTAATATGTTTCTAAAATGTTAGGATATTGAGGTTATAAAATATTGGTAGAAATTACTGTTGGAAAAAAGGGTGTTTCTTAGGAGAGTTCCAAAGATTTCTTTACCCTGGCACTTTCAAGCACTGGATATTTGGCCAGCTCTTGAGAGTTCAGCTTTAGCTCCTTGAAATGTTATAATCTGGGTTGTATCTTAGAAATATGGAACATGTGCTAAACAGGATTCCAGAATGCCATGGGTCTATGTGTATATATGTAGGTATGAGAGCTTGTTGGTGTGGGCATACATGCTGGTATGTATGCAGGTTTGAGTGCCCTTGAAGTCAGATGTTAATAGCAGGTATCTTGTTCTATCATTTCTCATTTTCTTCCTTTACAATAAGATCTCTCCTGATTCTTAATATTGTTGGCTAGACTGGTAGCCAACAAATTCTAATGTTCATCCCATGCTAATCCTCAACTAGGATTTGTCTGAGCATACTAGCTTTTATGTAGCTTTTATGTGGGTGCTAGGGATATGATCTCAAATCTTCAGCTTTGCACAAAAAAATCTCTTTTATATACTAGCAGCATTCTTACTGTCTGCCTTCCTTCTAATGATTTCCTCAAGCATATTCCCTTGCCCAGGGTTTTCATGTCCAGTTAGTATTATCCTATATTTTACAAAAAGCATTATCTTTTCAATACAATCTTTTTGGAAAACTATTTCCATTTTTATTTTCATATTTTTCTTTATATCAAATAGGTTTTTCTATTCAGATACCTACGAAAGATTTTTAAAATAATTTATTTTATACAGAGCACTAGTTAGAGCTTGTGGAGATATTTTAAAATGGATAGAAAGGATATTTCATTCAATAAATATTCCCTGAGCATATATTCTGTGAAAATCACACTATAAGCAGTCATGAGTAAATATGCAGATATCAAAGAATTTATAGTCTTTTATTAAACACATTAATTTAAAGCTATTTACTGGTGAATCTTTTACAGTCAATGCACAACAAAGAGATGGAAGGGTACAATAATAGCCTTTGTTAATCATCTTAAAGGTGAAGGCTAACATCTCTACACACACAAGTCAGGTTAAGAAGAGAAAAGCATAAACAATTTTCTAATTAAAATCTTATGTGACATGGAATTTTCAGACATGAAGACCTAGTGAAACCTACTTCCACATTGATAAAGGAATGTGACTAGACAAAAAGGTACATTCTTCTGACAATACACTGAGATATCCAGTGAGATTTGTCATTTTGGCCTCTCTGTGGAGCTTTAATTCCTTCTGGGTGTGATCTAAAACTCTTCTGAAATGATAGGAGGAAACCGGAACATGATCATCTGAAGTTCTATTGATTGCTTTGTAGGAAAAAGGGTTCTGGATTCTGCCACCCAGTTTAGAAAAGGGAAATTCTGGTTTATATTATTCACTTTGAGGGAGGATAATCCTGAGGCAGGATAATTAGACAGAAGTTTTAGAGAAGGTTAAAGAGCTCATAGAACTCACCCTGTTAAAGTACCATGCATGGAAAACTACAATCTGAGCCCCCTGCCCAACTCACAGAGAAAGCTCTTTGAGAATAAAACCAATATACTCTGCCTGGCTTGTTTCTGTAAACCTGACTGGGGAAGGGAGGAAAAACACACAAAGACATGTACAGTAAAGCTGGGACTCTGTGGGCTGTGGAATTCAGAACTTTAATCCTATAGCACAGGAAGCAGGATTAGCTAGTCTGGGAGAAGGTCTCTGTAAGAGTGCAATCTCCAACTGTAAGCATCCAGAAGGAGGAAGCTGTTGTCAATGCTTCTGTATGTGTCACACTTGCATATGGATCAGAGGAAGGCTTTGCCAATTTCCTGAGGTATCAGGGTCCATGTCATAAATATAGATTCACTCAGAACTTCCTTGGCTTACCACATAAAACTATTTTGCTTGGATTTGATTTTCATTTGTGAGGAACAATTTAACAAAAGTAGGTTTATTCTGTCTTGTATTTAAGGAAATATATTCCAACACAAAGGAGACATGGTATTAAGAGCAGGATTGTCACATTGCATTGACAATCAGGAAGCAGAAATTATGCACGAATTGGGGCTGTCTATCACACCTCAAGTCGGCCCACAATGACTCACTTCCTACAGCATAAAAGAAACCCCTCCTTAAAGTTCAATAACCTCAAACAGCACTATTAGGTAGGGAGCAAGAGTTTAGACACATGAGCTTATGGGATATTTCCCAGACAAACTGCATTATTCTAGAATGGCGGGAAGAAATAATGGATTCTCTCAGCAGCATTGAGTTTAAGAGTGGAAGAAAATTAATATCATCCCAAGAGATAAGGAAAGGATAAGTAAGCTTACTGATAGTTATCATTGTCCTTAGTGCCTTTACCATGCCTATTTTATCTGTCTTCTAAAAGTATTCAGGACATAGTATCTGATCATTTATAGTTTTTGGGAAGAGACTCACAATACTTTTTTTCTGCTACTAGGAGTGGCAAATCTAATTAGATCTGCCACATTTCCCCCATACACATATTCTGGAAACTGTTTTTATCTAGGGGAAAAATGTGTGTAGGTTTTCATAGCTAAAGGAAGAGACATGTTTAAGAACTTCCACTGGCATTCAATGAGGACCATATGTATCACATATCAGCACAGGACACTAGTTAGTATATTTACTATAAAGAAAGTACAATGTAGTGAACATTTTTTTCATTATGAACAGTAATTAAAAGCATGCATATCATCAAATATGTAAGAGTCCTGGCTTCTCTTTTAGCAATATTCTTATTGTAAAAAAACAGCTTATAATAGTGATTGATTTAAATGAAGCCACTTCTGAGAGAGTAATTGTTCTAATTAACATATTGGGAATTTCCCCCCTCTTTATTCAGACATTTAGACTCATTTGCCTGTCTTTAAATTCTTAGTGTTGAGAAGAAATACATTACAAAAGAATTTTTCTTGTTGTAGATACATTAGTTTCCATTGTGTCTAATTTAATTAATGTTCATAATTTTGTGTAAAGACTGTCTTCAAAAACAATTTTAGGTAACTGACTTGGTAAAGTATATAGAAAATTAATGAAAAAAGAAGAAAAAAGAATTGAGGTGAAAAGAAGAAAATATGTTATTTATATTTTCTTAAATAGACTAGATATTCTGAGGATATAGTGTTTTTTAGAGGACAAAGAATTCTACCAATATTGTGAAAAGAAGGGTTTTTTTATATGAATAGCTAAAATATGTTAAGTGTTAGACCTCAAAACTTATTTGCACTTAGTTATTAATTGTGGTTCTGAATTGTAAGAGTTTGGGGTACATGGGCACACAAATGTCTTTGTTCTTACACAGACTTTTTACTTAAAATACTAGAGAAATGTCATACAACTTCCTACTTCATCAGTTTAATAAAAATTTGAGCACCTATTCACAAAACAAACATGTTTGCTTCACATTAGTGGTATTTCCATTGTTTTGTATGCCAGGACACAATATTTATTTAGGGTAAGCATTTTTTATCATAATAAATATATGTCAAATGTCTTAACATTTTTGAAACTTTTATTAAGTACATGCTATATTTGAGTAGATGGCTTATTTTTTAATGTCTATTTTAAACAAGTAATCTCCATATAAGAGATTTCATCTTAGCTAAAAGTTTGGCATCTGACAATGCTAATTTTATGTTTTTATTTTCAATCCATATTATATCAGTGTATTTCCCCTTTAAATAATCCTAATGTTAATTAAAATACATGCTATAATATATAATTCTGCTTTACTTGTAACACATAAAATTCAAGACATAGTGAAATATACATTGGGAACAACTAATTCAGAGTCCATCAGAATCACAGGATGTATCTCTCCACCTGCCTCAGGCTCCTTAAGGATCTGATATAACATTTAGCTGAGGATACCAATATCACACCTGTATATTAAATGATAGACAAATATAAATTTAATTCCAATTTTTGAAAATAAAAATGCAAATGGATTGCCATTGTGACTTTGTAGACCCGTAGACATCCTGCTTTATAGAGTTGTGCTTTTATTGTGACTGCTTAATGGGTCCTATATGGCTGGAGACTGTAAGATTTTCTTGCTCTGTCATTGATGATCCTCTCATTCTGACATGAAGATTCATGTAGGTGAGTGGTCTAGCAGATGTTAGATTGAGGTTAGTCGCAGAGTTGTAGTGATTGTGTGTTCATTCTCCTAGTCGGTCTAGGAACTCAGTTCTCTTTGCTTCATAGCATGTGACAGACATGGCTCTTTTCTTCATCTTTTTTGCCTTCCTAAGATCATCCATATATATTTTGGCCTTAAAGAAAAAGTTACATTTTATTTCTTTTTATGATTGTTTGAAAGATGGATATTAAACTTTAAGTGGCCATATCAGTAATAGATCATTTTACAAGTAATAAAAAGGACAAAATGGCATAAGAAACATTCTCTGCATTGGAAGCTTCACAAAGTCAGTTGACAAATGCTAACTTTAAAGATTTAAACCAGTTAGTACACAAAGTAGCACATATTTTTGGTATATATGATTATAATTTTAATCATGATTGTATATGAAATATCCTTACTCATTATTCATAAGCCATTAATAGGTTTTATTACAATATCTAGATTTCCATTATAAAATTAGCATACCTTTATTGTATAAAATTTAGCAAAAGAATAAAAATGTTTATAAATACATTATAAAATTTACATTTATAAATACATGTTACAAAATCCAATATATTTAATATTTTTTTGTGTTTTTTTCTTTCCTATAATTTTTTCTAATAGGTGGTAAGTTGTATTATGCCACATCCCTTTTTAAGAATATATGCTTTGTACAAAACTCTGCACAGAGTTTATCTTAAAGTTAGAGGTCTGGAAAGCATGAGCAACCTGTGATATACCATGTAAAGATTTGCTAGCCGTTGTCACTGTGGTTTTTTCACACTGTTCAAGTTCCACTGCTGTCAGACATATATGAAATTGCTATAGTTTTACTAACCCTTTGTCAGTATTTAATCAACAGTCACTGCAATGTGAACTTTGTGAGATAAATATTATTATACAATTTTGCCAGTATATATTTATAATCATAAATTGTAAGACAAAATATTAGCATGTTTTAAGTACTGTTGGGTACATAGATTTGGCTTGAATTGTTTCTGTATATTTTAATGAATTTTAAAGCTCAAAAGTTAGCAATTTCTATGTTTAAAAAATAATAATGAGGTACTCAAGAGATGATTTAGATGACATTGTATTTACTGAGAATGCATGAGAAATCCCACACTGGTGAGATGGTAGATAAAGGGAGAAGAACATTAGGCAGTGAAGAAGCATTCTTTGGAGGCAAACAGCTCAATAGGTGAACTATGAAAACAACGTGATGGTGTGGAGGTGGCTGCTGGTCACATGAGAGTCAAGTTATGGGTAGAAATTCCTTATGGCTAGAATTTAAGATGGGCAAATTACAGGGAAATTGGTATGGGTGGAGCCTTAGAAGTGTGGGGCTGCTTTATGAAACTGGTGAAAAGATTCACAGGTGTGAGACAGAAACTAGCAACTTAAAAACTTGACCATCTACAGAGTGGTATGAATGTAAACCTTCAATGGCTTTGATACTCTCATAATTCCATACTGGCTTTGTCTTTCCCATTTGCTTGTGAGTGTGCTGGTTGAGACACAGATAGGTGTGATCATAGAAATGGTAGCACTTCTGTTTAGTTCCTTTTTAATTAAACAGTGTAATTTTCATTTTATTTGAGGTCTATAAGGCAATTTAGTTTAATTATTCCATTTGTAGAGGCAACATAGCCTGGTTGTTAAGAGGGGAGGCTAAGTGTTTGTACTCAACCTCCAGTCTTGTAAATTCTGTACCTTTTGTAAAATTATTTTATTGTTCTCTATCTCAATTTCCTCATCTTTGATTTAGCTTCCTCTGAAGTAGACTCATAGTCAAGATTTAATGAATAAATCAGGGTTTTCTTAGAACAATGCCTGACATCCAAAGACATAATGTAGTTATCAGTTTTATAAAAATAAATATATCAAGTTCTGTGTAAACAGGTACATTCAAATTAGATTGCTTTTTATTATTAAATTGATACTAGAAAATATAATTTTGTTTTTTATTGTTATTCTCACAATGGGGATGAAGTATGGTTCATAAGGACTCAATGTGTTAATATAAGGGAAGCTATGTGCTAGGCTATAGGTTCCTCCTGCCCTGACTGATCTATTAAACTAAACTCTGGAAGAACTAGTGGCTAGAATGTAGGGCTATTTTAAAATAAGCACTGACAGAAAATGCAGGATTTTACAGAACCATTTGCTGGACTGTGAAATGCTTTGTATATTTTCACAGGCACTAATAAATTCTTCCATCCTTTTAGCTATATTTTTGTTTGTTGTTTGTTTTTGAGACAAGGTCTTTCTATGTAGCTGTGGTTATCTTGGAACTCACTATGTAGACCAGGCTGAACTTGAACTCATGGAGTGCCTCCCGAGTGCTAATATTAAAGGCATGTACTATCATACCTGGTTTACTTATATTATTTTTCTTGCTCCCAATGTAGAGAAGAGCATAAGAAATGTAGCCAAAATGAAGTACAGGATTACAGTGGACAGGGCATGTTAAACAGATGAATGTGAGGCTATATATTTTTTAAACTAATGTTCATCTCAGAAGTACGGAAGTTTGGAAAAAGTTGGGAAAGAGGAAACATGATCAGAATATATTGTATGGAAAAAACATCTATGTTCAATAATCAAAAACAAAACCAAGCAGCATCAACAACATGGCAATTAATATTCAAGCAAATGTAAATCTTAATTTTCAACCTGACTGGATTGACTTATCTAAGAACTGGTGAACCCTGTCTTTGGTTATATCTGTGAGGGAATTTCCAGAAAGGATTAAGTACAGGGAAACATGTACTTTGAATATAGGCCATATCATCCCATGGGCTTGACAGAACAAAAGAATGAAAAATACAAAACAGAAATATGGGATTAATTTATTAATTATGGAACTAAGAGATTTTGAAATTATCTGTTATAGAAGAAGGTATTGATAAGTTATTTCTTTGTCAGTGAAATAAGTCAATTCAAGCCAGATTAGATTATATTAAATGAAGATTGATTGGAAGCTGCTCTTGGGTGAGCTCACTGGTCCCAAGGACTAAGGTCAGGTGAGTTGCCATGAAAAGGGAGAGAGATCTAAGGTGAAAGAGAAAGAGAGAATGAGAATATGCTGAGAAGAGGAGAAGAGAGAAAAAGAGAGAAGGGGGTTATAAAAATGTCTAGATTATACAGGGAAGAGCATCTGGGGGAAGGGCAGCCCAGCCCCTGGACTAGAAAGTTCAGGGTTGGAGCCAAGTAGGAATTGAGAGAATCTGAGAGAACCTGGAGGCCGTGTCTGCTTTGATATGTAAAATATGCACCTCAATCCCTTGTCCCAAGGTCCAAAACCAAGCAGGTATATACAATACAGCCTTAATTATCACTTAGATATTTCCTTATACAATCAGCATTTTAAACACACCTGTCTTCTGACATGCTTGTTACAGTGATATTATAATACCTCAATGTTAGCTCACTTTTCAGAATGTTATTTGTGTCCAATTCATCATTCCATCTATGAAGTAAATGTGTTCAGTGCAGCTGTATGCATAAAACAATGACTGAGCTTGAATTTTTTTTTCATTTCTTAAAAGCATAATCAAAATGCCAGAGCTATTCTGATGGGGACAAATCTCTTTATTTGGCCTGTTTGCTGTTTCTGTTTGCCTGTTGGCCAGTCTGTAGTTATTAAAGACTATGTGCTGGATTGTTCACTGCATCCTGTAATTTGGACAGCACAAACAAATTTGCATGTTTTATTTAGCTGCTGTGGAGAGACGCCTGTTGCCATGGTAAGAATTATGATGAGCCATATTAGATATGCTCTCAAATTGAGGATGGCCTTTGCAAAGCCACATGCAAATATTTATTTTTTTAAATAGTACTAGCTTCTAGGGAAACTCTGACTTACTAGGCAGCTACCTTTTCTCAAAGTCATTAAGTGGGAAGACCACGACACATAGCTTTTCCTTCTGTTATAGTAAATGCCCACCTCCCTTTACTTTCATGCTTGATGTTCAAAAATCAAATTATATACACATAGATACATATATATACATATATACACACATACATATATACATACACACATATATTCATATATATCATATATATCATGTATATCATAAACACATAAATATATGTATATCATACATATGATATATATATATTATATATATATAATATATATATATATATATAAACTTGGCTGTCCTTTTCAGTTATATCAATGAAGAGCTTGCTTGTTTCATTTACAACTTACGTAGTACATTGTCCTAGAGCTGATTCCTATGTTAATTAATGTATTGTTATGTATTGCTGTTTTGTTTTGTTTTGTTTTGTTTCAGCAATGCTGGTTGCTGCACATGCAAGGCACCCACTGTAGCACTGAGCCAAGTCCAATCTTCTTTTGATCCTAGGCCTCACTTTGAGTTTAGAAGCGGAATGTCTGAGGCTTGTGTGTGTCATTAATAAACACCACAAATTCTTCCAGGCAAGATGGAGGGTGGGGGTTGTTCAAACTGGGGATTTTAGTAAAGATGTACATCGCATTTTAACATTTTTTTTAAAATACAGTTTTCTCATACTTAAAGGTTGTCAATTTAAGTAAAACAAAAACTCTATTTAAAACCTTTAATGACATTTCTGAGTCACTCCTTTGCAAAACTCTTGAATTACCACCCTGAATGAAAGGATTAGTTTATAATAATTAGAGGTTAAAATCATAATTAAACTAGTGATTTAATTAGTTTAGCCATCTAATGAATAGTGTAAACACACATGCTAGTTTCATGAAATGCCCTATTTTCTGAAGCTTATTATTATGCCTGCTTTAGCTATGGTGTTTTCTGTAGTCTGAATATCATGACCCAGACAAGTCTGGGAGATAGAAATGTGCACCCTCTACAAAATGTCTTCTTCTGAAAAAGAAACAATTTTTTTTAAAAGAATTGGAACAACACAACTTTCCCTTGCAGCCTTGTGGAGCTGATTATCCCTGTATTTGCCTTTCAGATCCCCAGCTCAAGGGCATAGTGACCAGGTTATATTGCAGGCAAGGCTACTACTTGCAGATGCACCCTGATGGAGCTCTCGATGGAACCAAGGATGACAGCACCAATTCCAGTAAGTGACAAACCAGGTCTGCTACTCAAATGGCTTTGTGAGATGCATTTGTAAATGCTTAGTATTGTTGGCTTGGTTCTAGTTGCCCACGAGAATGAATGTATCATTTCACTGAGACTACATACATGAAGGTACTAATGTAGAAGGAGGGACTTGTGGTGTTAAACTGATTTTCAGTTTTTTCTCACACACTGGTGAGAAAAACATCCAGAACATCACTATTCATCTCCTGATTATAACAGTTTGTCAATAATACTTGCACTGATAATACTAACAGAAGCCTTATTAAGTAGTAAATGTGTATATTATGTTTAATATTATGGTTGACAATATATAAGATGATATTAATCTTCATAAAAATATATTAAATACTTTTTTAGAAGGGAGGAAAACACAAAAATATAATTAGGGTTTTTAACTTATCAGAAATATAAAACTGTGCCGGGCGTGATGGCGCACGCCTTTAATCCCAGCACTTGGGAGGCAGAGGCAGGCGGATTTCTGAGTTTGATGCCAGCCTGGTCTACAGAGTGAGCTCCAAGACAGCTACACAGAGAAACCCTGTCTCAAAAAAAAACAAACAAAAAATATAAAACTGAGCATATTCCACTTTTATTTTTATTTATAGCTTTTACAATTCCAATAAATAAAAGTCTTTCTTGAAAATTTACATACTGGTTAATTTTGTTGGCACCCTTCATGTTTATTACATGGGCAGGTACACATCTTTTTTTGGATTTTCTGGCATCTCATGTTGCTTCTGCCAATGTAATTTAGTTTGGGAATTACTTCTGAACTTCTGGCCTATGCTGCACTGCAATACCCAGTTACACTGTATAGAAAATAACTGTCAACTTTCTAGTTGGACTTTTAAAATTTTGTACCTTGAGATTATACATAGCTGATTTTTTTCCTTAAATCTAATATGGTCAGAAATGTTGATAATAGAAGCATGATTCCAGGTTTGATTCTGTTCTGTCCTTCTAACCCTTCAAAATGTTGTGCGAAGTCTTCTATAGGGAAGCTGAAACTGAGATGCTCATTTTCTCTATATAGCAGAAGTCTTTTTACCATAAAGTTCTTTAGTTGACCCTGTAAAATAGAAATATTTATGATATTTCTTAAATAACAGAAAGAGAAGGGGGAGTATTATTGGAATACTTTGTTTCATTTACTGCTTGGTGACAGATCACCTTTATCTTCAACAGCACTGTTCAACCTCATTCCAGTGGGACTGCGCGTTGTTGCCATCCAGGGAGTGAAGACAGGGTTGTACATAGCAATGAATGGAGAAGGTTACCTCTATCCATCAGTAAGTGACACACTAATGACATTGGCCCTCAGTGCAATATTGGTAAAATAGCTAGAGCAGTAACAAATCTAATGATGTGTGTGCATGGATTCTGACACTTTGACTTTGAGATTTGATCCTTATTGTGCTACTGCAGAAGCTTTTTAATTATTCATCACTGTTTAGTGATAGACACATCTGGAAAAATAGTAATCTTACATCTGGAAATGTGTTTGCCACATTTTGAAACACAACCTAGTTCATAAAAGAATTGAAAAATGTGATGTTATTATGATCTTTTATTTCTCCTTATAGATGCACTTGTTTTGAAGACTTTCAAAAGAAGCACAATTTGTACATATTTTCTTTTAGTAATTTATTCTTACTTAGTTTAATAACAATATTTATTTGGTATTTGTACATATACACAAGAAAACAGTGGCATAATCTGTGTTTCCATGAGATTCTTTTTTCATTTTGAAAGACAGTATATGATCTCACACTTGGAATCCAAAAGCTTGTATTTCTTTAAAGGTTACAATATGAGTTTTGAAACAGAAAGGGACCTAGTCATCCCTCAGTTTTTATAGGCAGGGCTTCCCAGTTTCTCTGGATACTACAATCTGAGAGAGTTAAAGTCATCTTTAGGAAACTGTACTATATTTGTGTATTGACTACATTTCCTCATATCTGCTTTATTTATGATTCTTTATGAAGGGAATAGTAAGGATGCAATTATTTTATGTATTGCTTAGGGAATAATTACATCAAGAAGGTCTCTATATATGTCCAGCACAGGTATAAGATTTTATAATGCTTTTGAGTGGCTAGTTTAAAAGTATGGATACTGAATGAGAGGATATAGAAGGACAAATAAATATATTTATTTTAGTGGGAATTACAATAATGAATATATTTTGATGAAAATATTTCCAATAATTAAGTGACTATCTCACACAAATCTAAGCATGACTTTCTGGCTTTTATTTCTGATATTTATTAGAAACTGACCAATTTTTCTGCTACATAACCTCCACTGTATGATTTCTTCTTTAACCCATTTTTCATCAGGTATGCTGTGCTCATGCAGTGTAATATATATAGAATCTCATTCCATTGCAAGACAAAAAAAAAAAGATTTGGTCAGAAATGCTTCTTTCTACTATTCCTTGAGCATAAATCAGTAGATTAAAATGCAAATATTTTAAAATAATTTTTTCTGTGTTTGCTTTGCATTTTCATATATATTCTTGGAATGTTTGTTGTTATTCAATATTACCAGCAAACAGATATAATATTAAGTTATAATATCATCATATATTTATGTGTCAATAGCATATGACTTTATGCACATATCATATATTATAAAAATTCCCTTCAGCCTTCCACAACAGGCAATCTATTTTTTCAGCAAATCTGGAAACTCTGTCAAAGGGAACTGCAAACTAACATCAGAGTCCCTTCTTATCTAAGCTCAACCAAGGGTATTCCAAAGCACAGAACTTGATCTTATATTATGCAAATTATGCGCCGCTGTAGGAGATGAATATACAGCATACTGTGAGAAAGATCAAGATAGAATTTCTTACAGCTTGTCTAGGAAAGCATATACAAAATTTGTTTCTAGAGATGACTCGTTTCAGATACAACTCAATTTTATTGATTTGACATTTGTTTTGTTATTTTTTGTTTATTTTTCCCCAAGTAACATTTTTGAATAATCTGTTTTTCAATTTTGGATATGTGTCTTGGCCTAGACCAAATTCTAGTACGTTTAGAGCAATCTACCAGTACAGTAACAATGGAAACAAGGCAGCTACCCCCAGTTCAACTTCAAGCACCTTAAACATTGCTTCCTTGTTCAGGATGCAGAACTCATGAAGTTGCTGTGAGAAACAGTGTTTGTATCTGTAAGTATTGAAGGATCTTGATTCATTATCTTCTACTATTTTTTTGGATGGATGACTTATGAGCATCCCCTGTGATGGCTTGAGTCTCTGACTTACAGATTTTGGTTTTGCTTCTTCCCAAATTTTGGTACTATGAACCCAGACTGTGTGCACTTAAAAATGCATAATGTGCAACTAAAATCTTTGTGAGAATAAACTTCATTTCAGGACAGTCAGTAAAAAGCTAAAATTTTATAGGCCTATGAGTTTATTCAGTAATTAAGAGCATTGACTGCTCTTACAGAAGACCACTTGTACCTCCAGGTTCTGACTTCCTCTTCTGGCCTCTGAGGGTACCATATACATATGGTGACACCACACATACATGCACACATACACACACACACACACACACACACACACACACACACACACAAATAAATCTTTTTAAAAAGAAATTTAACTTAGTGCCTTTTTAGTATATGTATTTTATGAAGAAAATGTTTTAGGGGAAAGTAGATCATAAAATAGGCTATTCCAAATGAATTACATTCTATGACTTCACAACAACATTAGACTCTAGGCATCTATTTCTCTATTTCAGAGAAGTTGAAATCCTTCTTTGTCCCGATAAAGATATTCAATGTGTTCATTAAAGACAGTTCTACCTTGTGAGAACAAAAATTGTGGTCTTGATTGATCCCAGTCAATAACCATATTTTCAGGGTTGGAGGGAGTTGTTGCCTGTGGAAATTTTTCTTTCATATGACAAAAGCTATTTTTGTAGTCCTAATAATTATAGTATGATATTTGATATGTATCTGAAGAGATTTAATGTCATATGAACATTTTGCTTGGAGGTATAATACTAACTCTCAGATCAGAGAACAAAAATTAAAATACTGCTTAAGAAAAAAAAATATTTAAGCTAGCTAGAATTACCTATTGGGCCAAGAAAAACAGTCAGGTATATTGTTTTATTTTACCATACAACCCACCTTTAAAGACTAAGAAATCCCCTGTGGGGTTGAAAAGATAGCTCAGCAGTTAAAAAGCACTTACTGGTTTTTAAGAGGATCTTCATTTTGTTTGTAGGACCCACATGGAGTCTCACACAAGTATCTGTAACTCCAGTTCCAGGCTTCTCTATTCTAGACCCTGTGGACACTGTATGCATGTTCTTAAATTGGACATCTGTATCATCCTAAACAAGCACTTTATCCAAGGCTCAGGAAATGTTGTAGGCATAAAAAGAATGGGGAGAAGTGCTGTGAAACACCAGAAACAACTTGATCATTTTTCTTTCATATGACAAAAGCTATTTTTGTGGTCCTAATAATTATAGTATGATATTTGATATGTCATGAACACATAGCAGTAGTATTTACCTGTAGAAGACCTATAGATCAAGAGCTCATCAACTTTCCATTATGGATGGTTCAGAGGCTCATGGGGCCTTATCCCTAACTGGCATCTATTGGTGGTTAGTGGCTGTCGGCTAACCGGTGGATAGGCTATTTGGTAGCCTATCCTCTGGTAACATGCAGGCTCATACAGGCAACTCTAATGAAAATCAGTGGGTTTTTCCACAAAAATATATTAAAGTACTAGAGAGAACATTTGGGAAGAAGTGGGTGTCTTAGTCAGGGTTTCTTTTCTTGCACAAACATCATGACCATGAAGCCAGTTGGGGAGGAAAGGGTTTATTGAGCTTACACTTTAACACTGTTGTTGATCACCGAAGGAAGTCAGGACTGGAACTCAAGCAGGTCAGGAAGCAGGAGCTGATGCAGAGGCCATGGAGAGATATTCCTTGCTGGCTTGCCTCTCCTGGCTTGCTCAGCCTGCTCTCTTATAAAATCCAAGACTTCCAGCCCAAGGATGGCACTAATTGAGAAAATGTCCCACAGCTGGATTTCATGGAGGCCCTTCTCTGTGATAACTCTAGCCTGTGTCAAGTTGACACACAAAACCAGCCAGTACAGTGGGTCATCAGAGTTGGTGCCTAGGATGTCAAAGATGGCAATGTGGGTGAATATAATCATAATATATTATACTCATTTATGAAATTGTCAAAGAACAAATTTCAAGAGAAGTATGTAAGGATAGAACTGTTCTAAGATGGAAAATGTTTCTTTTTCCTTTTATGGGGCAAAGATTTTAAAATGAAATCAATAACCTTATAATGGTAAAGGAAGAAAGTAGAAAGAAGTTTAGTAAATCATCTTACTTAATAAAAAGTCTTCCCAACATATTTTACTTAGTTCACAGAATCCATTACAGATAAGAGAACAAAAAGCTAGTTGATTTAAATTTATAACCTGAGTTTTCATATAAATAATTCTAATGTAAGAGAAGAAAAATCTCAGGTATTCATGCAGTGCTTCAAGATTTGCATATGACTTGTGTAGAATGTTTTGTATATATTCAGACCTCAGAATATTGACCCAGAAGATTCCTATACTCCAGTTCAGTAAGTTAACATGTTTTAAAAATCACAAGTCTGGCTGTATATCATGAGCCTTTCTATAGCTAGTGACTGAATAACAGTTTGAAAAGCATAGGTCCCCATCACATCTAACCTACTATAACTCTAATATTTCATACTTTGTGTTATTTGGTATTGATGGTGATCAAAATATCAACTGTAGGTTTATGCCTTCGTCTAATGTCCAGTGGAATGAAGAAGATGGAGTGTACATAGGTAGTGCTCACCTTTCTCTTTAGCCAAATTGGGTTGGCCATTTATAAAGACCACAAAGGTAGTTGTGGTCATTTCACTTAATCTGAGCAAATAATCTAACAAGGAATGTGATCCTAAGCTCTAAGATAACATGAAGAAAGACAAAGACTTAGACTGGAAAAAATAAAATGAAAGAGAGAGTTCAAACCAGTAATATTTGGTTTGTAATTCTGCAAATGCTTTGAAGTCTACAACATGCAAAACCTAAGAAGAAACTCAGTTTAAGAAACCAGGATACATTTCAGCTTCTTGACACCTCTGGTTTAAGTGGGCAGAATGTTGTCAATATCAATAAACCTGAGTTGCTTTTGAAGATAATGCCTTTCAGATTTATGCAAAGGAAAATAAAATTATATAAAACTATATTTTCTAAATTAAATTTATGGCCCTTTATTTTCTATGAGATTGAATTTTATTTGAACCTAAGCATGGCAGTTCCACCAAAATCTCATTCCTGGCATCAGAGGACAGATTTTCTTCTCCTTCTCTGTGTGATCACCACATTTCTGGTGTATGAGAACTGTACTCTAAAGTACATCCCATGTATTGTATACACATGATTTCTTTCCATGTGGTCCATCTGTGGTAGTTTGAGTGAGAAATGTATTTTAACACACTCAGGTACTTAAACAGTCTTCACTTGCTGGCAATGTTTGGGGAGGTAGTGGGTGATATAATCTTACTGGAAAAAGTAAAGTTTATTACTGAGGTGTGTTTCAGCAGCTTATAGCTTTGTTTCTCTTCTAGTTCTCTTGTTCTTTGTTTCTTGCTTTAGTTGAGGATATACTCTGTCAGCATCCTGCTCCAATTGTCACACACACTATCTCTTTCTATGCTTCCTTGCCCTGATGGACTCATCTCTCTGGAACCATAAATCTAAATTAACTCTTTCTTCTATAAGCTGCATTTTTCATGTTATTTTACTACAGCAACAAAAATTAAACACAAATACCTACAAAACTATTTTTAAGTGATCCATCTTCTGTGTGTTTTTCAACCTCTTTACACTGAGTTTTAAACTATAGTTCTCTTGAAAAAGTAACATTTATTTTAGTAGAACATTGCCTGTCAACTAGCATCAACAAAGTACACGGGTAACAAGAAAAAATGATAAAAAAAAAATGGCCTTATGGAACTTAAAGTTTCTATAGGTAAGCTATGGATGGTATGATTCAACAGAATTATTTACCTATATTGCCGAAGTGTTTGTAGTGCTCTGAGCTGTTTAGAGTTTCACTAAATAGTGATTGTTGGTCCTAAAATAATTCACTCAATAAGAAATGCAATTTCATGGATGGTACACAATGTGCTTCTGATCAGGTCATATTAGAGCCTATTAGAGTATTATCTGAGGTTAGATACTAGCTTTAAGACCCAATCATTATATCAGACAATGAGAGATGAGTCACAGTTATTACACATTCCTCAATCCATGTGAAGTAGTCAGGGGCTATTTGTTCTTTCAATAACAATATAGACCAGATAGTAATAAGATATTCTCTTATAGCTTTGGAATCACTGTGTATTGGTCTTCTGACAAGATGGTCATTTATCTTGGCTCCTAGCCATTATTTAGCAGAATAGGAAAAATATTATTTAACTTTAATTTTAAGTTGGTACACCTAGTACTAATGGTACCAATCTAACAAAGAATGGGTTTTGGTTTACATACTGAGAGAAGTATTTAGACATTTTATACTAAATCAACTGTGCATTTCCTCAATGAGGTTATAAGAACACACATTTGAAAACTGATGGAACTTCCATTAAGATAAACTTCTACAATTAACTCATCTTTCACTTGTGAACCATTATAATACTGTTTGAACTTCTTCTACCTTAATCTTAGTCCCTGTCACATCAAGATTTTTCTAGTAAGACTTTCTTTTCTCTTATAGTTAAGGGTATTGGCCTCCTGGGCTATAATTTACTTAACTAATCTGAGAAAACCAATATCTTCTTTGCTAAGAGATAATGAAGAATAAATTAAACATATGTTGATATGTCTCATGAGAAGTGCATATTATTATGGCTTGAAAAAATAATATATTTTATTATTAGAATTCACATAAAGGACTGACATTGCAAATGCTCAAATTCCTTTGCAAACATTTCTCTTTAATTAGCAATTATATTAAGTTTAATATAATATTAATAAATATTAAGATTTATATTAACTTTACTGCCATGTTAAATTAAAAATTATGGCTGAAATATGTAACTCTATAGGATATCCTCACATCTAGTATGACATAATTATTATTTAAACATTAATATTTAATATTTCTTATTTTAAGATCATAAATTAAGAGTACAAAAATGAAAATTCTTTTGGTTTTTATATTTTGGAAAATGGAGTCTCATGTAGCCTAGGATAGTAGGGAATTTAGTATGTGGCAGGATTGGATTGAGTTCGTTACTATTGTTTCCATATCCTACATACTGGGATTATAAGTATGTGCCAGATTCTTGGCTAGAAAATTTGAGGTTTAGAATTATCACTTGTGATTACTAGAAAGTGATTAATATTTCAGTGTATGGTAACAAATAAATATACCACAAATTAGATAAGACTATTGTTATGAATAATTCTCTTTGTATGTTCTCCTTTCAATTTCAATTAGATATTTGTATTTTTCACAACAAGAATAGTAGAACAAACAGACTTTTAAATTGCTTAAATATCTTAAGTTTAGCTGGAAAATAAGAAAGAGGTGTTTTTATAAATATCCAAAGAGAAATACATGTTGACAGAAAATATGATTATACTGAAAGAAGAAATTGTTAAGAAATCATTTCAATGAACTATAAATGATTTAGCTATTTTCCTAATGCAATTTGAGCCATTTGAAAGATATAACTTACAGTTATATATAACTTATAGAGTTATAAGTTAAAACTTATAAACAGAACCAAATGCCTACCTAGGAAAAAGAGTAATAAACTATTTAATTTAAAATAATGGTTTGAATATTGAAGTAGATAGACAGAAGAAATACATTGAACAAAAGCTCTTGTGTACTTAACTCAAAAATTCAAATACCATGTAGTATTTTGGATTAAGATAAAATTTATATTAATTTTATGCATAATTTATCAAAAAAAACTTTATCAGAAAAATTAGAAAAGAAAAAGGTACTGAATAGATCACAGTTGTGAGTGCACAGGAAGTACCAACACATTTTGGTTTTATGGACCACAAAAGCCAGTCCTGTAAGTATTTAGGAATAATAATTTCATTTGACAATATATTCCTAGTAGTGGTTAGAGAAAATACAATGCAATATGGAATACAATACCACACTTAATTTTATGGCCAGAAATTCCAATCATTTCCTTTACAAGTCACTTGCCTATGGGATTATTGAAATACTTATTCTTGTTAATTATCCCATGTGAGCTTGTTAACCATAATTCTATGACTTAAAAAGAAAAACATATAAACATTTTATTACATATAATACGTGTATGTATGCAGCAATCTTATAATCACAAGCTAATGAGACATATCTTTTCTTCAGAAAAAAATAACACAATAAGCATTAATTTCTCATACATACATGTAGGTATTTTTTCTTTCTCTCATATATGAAGTGTTATAAAAATAAAATCTATTTTCAGCAATATGGAGTAATACCTGTACCTTACAGGTCATGCCATTTGTAGTTCCTCAAAGGCAAATGATGAAGAATTAATTTTCTGAACTATTGAATAGTGGAATAGTAGGGGGAGAAGCATAAAAGAGAGGAAGGCTCAGTTCAAATGACTGATTAATAAGTATGATGTGTTGTATGAGCATGGTGAAGAACAAATACCTAAGATCTTTGCAATAGCTGCAGAGACATTTAGTAGAATGCAACCCATTTTGTGATAAAAATGCTACACAAATTAAGGGTGGAAAGGATGGATGTCAATCATAATAAGAACCACATATAATATTCCAACAGCTGACATTATATAACAGAGGAAAGCTCAAAGTTTGCTCACTAAATAAATAAATAAATAAATGGCAAGGATGCCCACATCCATTACTTTACTCTACATAATGCCTGAAGTTTTCCCAAAGAGGGAACATAGAGCATTGGTATAATGACTGTTCAATATTAATGGGAGACTTTGAGTTTGTTCTCTAGCATCATATAAATCCCAATGTGATTGTTCACCTGTAGATATTAAACTTGAGAGATAAAGGCAGAAGTAGCAGAAGATCAAGGCCATTATTGGCTACATAGTAAATTGCAGTCCAGTCTGGACAATATAAGACTCTGTCTTAAAATAAGTAAAAAAAATAACTAAGACAAACAAATGGGTAAGCCCCCAAATTCTTCCAAAACTGAGTAAGAATTAATAAAGAAACTTAAAGTTTCAGAGCATCAGTATGTTAAAATCAGAATTATTATATGACTATAATAAATTATATGAATCAGATAACAAGAAACAGTTAGTGTGAGACCTCAAGCTCAATCCTCAGAATTTACAGAAAGACAGAAGCAGTACTATACATTAGAATCCAGTACCCTATCTATGATGAGCTAGGAGACAGGGAAAGGAAATTCTCAGAACCCTTGGGCCACTTAGCCTGGTGTCTGAGCAGCAAACAGCAAGAAATTCTGTCTTGAATAAGGTGGAAGACATACACCTGAGGTTGTCTGCTAACTTTAACACACAACATGATATACATAAACTCTCTCATACATACATACTCTCTCTAATCACTCTTTCTCTCTCTGTCTCTCTCTCTTTCACACACACATGCATAAAAAATAGAGAGAAATATAATATAATTTCACTCATATATGGATTCTCCATAAAGGTGACTTTATAGAAGCTGAAAATAGAATAGTGGTTACCAGAGGCAAGGGAAAGTTAAAGATAAGACTGGTCAATGGGCATGTCCCAGTTTCATAAAGCCAGAAATTCTAATATCCTTTGGATTGTAAGATGGACACTGGTTCTAACAATGTGCTCTTTAATTTAAATAGAATTAGAAAAAATGATTTTGAATATTTGTTCCTAAAGAATAAATTATATTTGAGGAGGCAGACACATTTAACCCTATTGAAACATAAATAGAATTCATGTATGAAAACACCATATAATGCTTCATTAATAGGTTTAACTTTTATGTTAGTATATTGCAATTAAAATAACAAATTATTAGAAAATATACTAACTTACTTTTTAAAAAGCAACTCTAACGGCTGAATAATAGATGACAGTATATTAGCATTGAGTCAATTCTTTGGGACTTTTGAATGACTCTGAGAATTCTGAATGGCTTTTTTACAATCTGATAGAAACATTTGGTTGTTTAGAAAAAAGATGAATCACTCAGTTATGTTTTATATAATATTCAGACACTGATTATCTTCTGGGAGGATGGTAACAATAAATTTCATTAAGTCAGCAAACATTGCCATTTTTATTGCATCCATGATAACTATTCAAACTCTCAGCAGCTGTACAGTTAGACTGGTGGGCATCCTGCCCATTGCCATGCTTTTCTTAATTGAAGCATTTTTTCCCATACAGAGACTTTAGTGAAGAGCACTGGTGTAGTGGATATGAATGGAGAATGTTCTTACTTTCCTTTTACTATATTCCAGTATCACTTGAAAGAAATTTAGGGGAAATTGCAACGATTATAACTACACTCTCATTTACTTTGTGGCATGAGTATGTGAACATATGTTTTATAATATCAAACAAAGATGATATTCACATATGTGAGTTTTCCAAATAGTGCTAACACAACTTGAATAATCACTAGAGATTTGCCAGTACAATAGTTCTTGACACTGCATTTGGATGGTTACCTTAAACACTCCTCATATTAGTAAATTACATGGTTTAAATACTCAAATTTATCTTATATTATTGAACAATCATTCTGGCTGTTCTTTAAAAAGAATACATATTATGGCAGTGCAGAGATGATTGAGACTGAATTCAACTTTGAGCCATCAATGTAAAAACCCTGTGACCATTTAAAGTAACCAAATCAGTTTGAAAGAGAATTACAGTGGGAAATTAAAGTGCATACAAAAAGCATTTTTGAAGAAGAATCTAAAAAACTTCTAGTCTCAAAATATAATTGTGAGGCCAAATATGTGGGAGAATTTTTTATATATTTACATTATTAATTTCCATGGAAATGAAATTTAAGAATGTCTCTCACTTTTTTTATTAACTCTTTAAAAGAAAGAAAGGGGTTTTTTTGGAGGGGAAACCAAGAAAGGGGATAACATTTGAAATGAAAATAAAAAAATCTAAAAAAATAAATTTGACAATTAGGAGTCAGAGTGACAGCTCAACAATTACAAGTATTTACTCCTTTTGTAGCAATCCTTGGGGGGAGTGTCAGTTCCCAGGAAAGAGATCAGGAGTTACAGATGCAAGCATCTTCAACAGAATACAAACAATAGAAGAGAGAATCTCAGGCATAGAAGATACTATAGAAGATATTGACACAACAGCCAAAGAAAATACAAAGTACAAAAAGCTCCTAAAGCAAAACATCCAGGAAATTCAGGACACAATGAAAAAACCAAACCTAAAAATAATAGAAATAGAAGAGAGTATAGATCCCCAATTTAACAGCCCAGAAAACATATTCAACAAAATCATAGAAGGAAACTTCCCAAACCGAGAGAGAGAGAGAGAGAGAGAGAGAGAGAGAGAGAGAGAGAGAGAGAGAGAGAGAGAGAGAGAAGAAATGTACAAAACACCAAATAGATTGGACCAGAAAAGAAATTCCTCCTGTTACATAATAATCAAAACACTATATTCACAGAACAAAGAAAGAATATTAAAAGTAGTAAGGGAAAAAGGCCAAGTAATATATAAAGGCAGATCTATCAGAATTACACCAGACTTCTCAACAGAGACTCTAAAAGTCAGAAGTTCTTAGACAGATTTCATAGATTTCTTAGGGTCATAGAGACCCTAAGAGAACACAAATGCCAGCCCAGGGTACTAGACCCAGCAAAGCTCTCAATCACCAGAGATGGAGAAACCAAGATATCCCATTAGAAAACCAAGTTTAAGCTGGGCAGTGGTGGCACATGCCTTTAATCCCAGCACTTGGGAGGCAGAGGCAGAGGCAGGCAGATTTCTGAGTTCGAGGCTAGCCTGGTTTATGAGGCCAGCCTGGTCTACGGAGTGAATACCAGGACAGCCAGGGCTACACAGAAAAACCCTGTCTCGAAAAACCAAAAAGAAAAAAAAAGAAAAGAAAACCAAGTTTAAACACTATCTTTCCACTAATCCAGCTCTACAGAGGATAATAGAGGGAAAAGTTCAACACAAGGAGGGAAACTGCATGCAAGAAAAGCCAAGAAATTAATCATCTCAACAACAAATCCAAAAGAAGAGAGCCACACAAACATAATTCTATCTCTAACAACAAAAAAAAA
>JADRCC010552166.1:0-17161 GCA_019843855.1 Hylomyscus alleni
TTACTTGTAGAGTCAAAATGGAAATGAATGAGAAAGGGATACTTGACATTAGATAGAGGCCTTAAAAGGGTGTATAGAGAGTTCTGACACATCAATTAAAAAAGTAAAAAGATGAGAAAATACAATATTTTTCATAATTACAAGAAAATATCAAAATGCTTAAAATAGCTTTTGAAGTTCACAGACTTCATAGTAGCCAGGATAGGTAACATAGAAAGAGTCAGAGACTATCATGATGAGGCACAACTGAAATTCTAATGTACATCAAATAATAGCATAATTTTTTTAAAAGGAAAACTTAGCATCGACTAATAAAGCTAATGTGCATTGTGACTGTTTATAACCCAATAATTTTACTGCTAGATATACTAAGCACAAATGTTCACATTTCCCCAAAAATCTTATACAGAAATATATAGGAGAACCACTCATAATAATCCCAAATTAGAATGAATTAAAATCTTCACTAAACAAGTAATTGCACACAGTGCAGCATATTTCTACCATGAGATATGCTAATAATTCACCAACGAGATGAAACTTTGTTTTTTTCCAACAGAGAGTCTCACAAACATAAGCCAAACAAAGGAAACTTGTCTCATATCAAACTATTTGGAGACATTCCTTTCTGCAGTGGATGGCAATTGGTACAACCAGTCAACATATGAAGAGTAAGATTGTGGGATGACAGCACTCAACAGGACAACTATTCTCCACCCTGAGTGCGGTTAGCACAGTCAGCCTGAGGAGAAGGAGACTGGGTGCTCAGCTCTAAATAGGACATCTATCCTACCCCCTTCCTCTGTAGGCTCTGGGATTATTTCAGAAGAGGGGATGAAAATACTGTAATGACAGGATTATGAAGGACCACTGCAAAGCAATGTTTTCCAGGAATGACATGGCTGTTGCATACACAAACTCACTGCTGTGGTGACAGCACATATAAGACCACAACAGACACACTGCAGCATGTAAGGGAGAGGGGCTTATGAAGTTTCCCCTACTTGAGTTGTTATTGGCACTGATGGCTACTGGGGATGGGGGAGACTCATTTTTCTTCTAGAGTGGGGCCCCTAGTAGCTTGCCTATGTGACAGTGAATGGTCCCAAATCTATGAGTACACTATCAACACTCAGCGGGCTCTGCGAGTTAACAAAGTAAAAAGAGAAGAGTACCAGAACAGTGTAAAAAGGGAAGAAGTACACAGAAACTGTGTCCAGAAGGGAAGGTGGGGACTGTAGACCTGAATTTGTCTAAAACAAAAACAAAAGCAAAACAAGTCTTCAATGAATCAGATTATTATTAGAGTCCATTTACAAAATTGGTGAAATAAGTAGGTTACACCATGGCTGGTGAAGTATTTTGACCTCACTCAATGGTTGTGCTTCACACCATCGTGGCTCTGGGTTCTCACAAATCCACCACGTAGAACAGTGCATCAGGGAACTTCAACATGCTAGCAACAGACAAGGAAGCCACGGTAATAAGAGATAGGAATCCACCTTCCCACCTAATATTATTTCTTGCTTTCTCAAAATTGTTCCATCAGTCATATGAGACATTGGTTGTCTTTCATACCAACTTGGGACATGTTTCAAGACAGAGTCAATTTCTTGCTCTCATTTTCCTGCTCCCAGAACATTCTAAGTCACCCTGTTTTCCACTGTTCCTCTGCTTGGTATGCTGAGAAACATGCCTGCATGTGATATGACTCTCGTAGTCACATTCTTTGTCGCTGGGACAAAATACCTAGAACATTGGCTCATGTTCTAAGAGGGTACGTTGCATCCTGGCAGAGGAGGTAGGACCTAGCTCAAAGTGACAAGGGCTTATCACCAGGCTGCCTCACATAGTGGACTGGAAAACAGAGCTAGCTTCTCTGAAAGCTGATGTACTGTATGTTACCCATAAGGTCTGCCCCACTACTACCAGATAGATCAGATTTCCTATAGGTTCCATGTGACTAGCTTGTTGAAAACATTTCACGTTCAAAACATAACATTGGCATGATAGAAAACAATGTGACATCCACTTTAATATATGTGTTGGGTCTTAGTTTCGACTTCAATATTTTTCCTCCCTCTCCTATTCATTCCTTTGCCTCTTAGCATTGCTCTCATTTCTCTGCTGCTTCAAGCTTCATCTGCTGTGCCTACTTCTAATCTAATGCTTCCATCCTATTCTTCTCTCTTGCTAAACCACAGACCAAGTCTTAATCTCTCTCCCGATTCCTATCTGATCTTCAATTTCTCCTCTGAATGGGCATCTCTAGAATCTATTGCACTTAATACTGTTATTTTCTTCACTGTCCTGCAATTTCTGGAGTACTGAGACTTCACTTGCCTAGTTCCCTGACTTGTTCACTTTGTTTCCTCCTGATCACCTGGCCCTATAGAAAAGGTTACCCATTCAATGCAGCACTGAGGGTGTCTGTCTTTGCATCCTCCTACTCGTTTCCTACCCACATCTCATTCATTCCTGTGATGTTGGACTTTCATACATGAAATCTAGATAACATGTTGTCAGTTAGACTTGGCCCTGGCGGAGTGCTCTTGGGTTGCATCTGTTGACACCTAAGTTGTGTATTTATCTTCTCTGTAGAATGATGTACAGATAATGTTTCTGGGCTTACTGCTTACATATTTTCATTCTTAAGTTACCCAACTACACAGACCATGTATACTTCTCACATTTTAGAAGTGACACATGTGGCAGCTTTAATGGTGTGTCTCTCTTCCTCTTTTGACTCCCACAAGACATCTGAAAGGCCAGTTTCCTGGCTCTGCTCCCAAAGTCTGCTCTCTGAGTAGAGCCACAGCCCAGGCAAAGCCAGTGCCCCCCTGCAGCATGTGTGAGTCAGCAGCCACGAGTTTGCATTTTGGAGATAGTTTTGGCAGCTGGTGGAATTATCCTGAGGTAGTTGAGGCTGTTATCTCTAAGTGGAGAGAAAGAGTAATCTGAGGGTGAGGTCAGGCAGCATGGAGTCTGTGGAGGGCTAGCAATTAGGCTAAACAATGGCAGCCTGGGAAAGGTTAGAAACCAACATTCTGCTGAAACTGAATGTGAGATGGAGCCAGAAAATTCCTGGGAAACCGCATAAGCCAAGATTCACATTTCATAGATAAGGAGCCTGGAAAGGTTGTTATGAAGTCCAATGTTACATGAATAAGTCAAAGGCAGAGCCACAGAAACACTCCCCTGCTCCACTTCCAAGGGCAAGGGCAGACTCTGTACTACCCCAGATGCTTAGCAGTGTCTGCACAGGGCCAGCATGTTGGTCTTCTCTGCTGGTCTTTTTGACATCAGCAAGTCCTTACAAGCACTACTAACCCAAGATGTAGCAACATGTACTTAAAACACCAACAATGGCAGCAACTTCCCAGGAGCCCAGTTGTCAGGTGTCCACATAGACTGTCTTCAGCCAGAGCCTTGGCATTCCAGGTGAAGGACACCCATGTTTAAACCATCTCCCCATCTTCATAGTCCTGTGACCATTTCCATTACTTCTCTACAGAAGTCCACTTTCAAGGTCACTTTCAAGATGTTGCCACTGCTCAGAGATGTCCTATCTTAGTCCATCGGGATGATGAAATACTATGTATTGGGTAGAGAAAGAGAGCAGAGACTATTCATTACAGTTCTGGAAGTCAGGCAAGACTTAAGGCACCAAAATGGTGTCTTGTGAGAGCAGTTTTCTGTTTCATAAATGATGTCAGTTAACTGTGTTCTCATGTGACAGTGTAAATATCACTGAACTTTAACTGCCACCCCCATTTCTTTCTTGAGATAGATTTGCTATGTAGGTCAGGCTGACTTTGAACTCACGATCCCTCTGCCTCAGCCTCCTGTCATTGCACCTGCTTAGTTCTCGTGTGCAAGATCACTAACACCATTCACAACAATAGTGCTGTTATCTTAATTACCTCCCAACCCATTTCCTAATCTAACCCTTCTGATACAGTTTCAGTATAGACATTTTCTTTCAGAAAGATTTTATTCTGTGTGATGGACCTCTGACTTGTCTGCTTCTAGACTCTAAGTGCGAATTTTCTAGGGAATTCCCAGGCTCACCTGTTTCCCAAACCTCTCTTTGCCATTTGCTCCACCAGTTTGAGCAATGTGGTCATTTCAGGGTTCAGGTTTGTTCCTGGCAATACCTTGGAGTCCCTCCAGCTATGATTTCTGAGTACCATGGCTAACCCATTATAACCATTTTCCCTGATCCCAATGCTTAGCTCAGCTGAAGAAAATACTGCATTTTCACACTTGGTTGCTGTTACCAAGTTATCATCTCTGTTTTCACTTGGGTCCTAGGTACAGCTCATCAGTCTTTAATGCTCAAACCACCCCTCAACTCTTATATGTCATCAAATCAGGAGTTTAAAATTACCTCCTCCATTAGACTCATGACCTTCAGAAATGAGCCCAACTCCTAGGATATGCTATAAATGAAGGCCAGTGTTTTAGGCACAAGTCTTATGTTCTACAGTCAGATAAGCATATCCTAATCTCTTTGACCTATGAAGAGGTTTAGAAGTGTACCTAAACCTTTTTCCCCATCCTCCTTCCACATAAGATGATTGGAAACGCCGGGCGGTGGTGGCGCACGCCTTTAATCCCAGCACTTGGGAGGCAGAGACAGGTGGATTTCTGAGTTCGAGGCCAGCCTGGTCTACAGAGTGAGTTCCAGGACAGCGAGGACTACTCAGAGAAACCCTGTCTCGAAAAACAAAAATAAAAACAAAAACAAAAAAAAAGATGATTGGAAACATTAAAATGAATACTCCCAAAATAAAAATTATTGCATAAAGAGAAGGTAGGTAGAGCTTGTCCTTTCCCTCTCTACATTGATCTGTTAGTTGAATGTCTAGAACTCATTCTTTGAGTTTCATACAGATTCATGTACATACACACACACACACACACACACACACATACATTTGCACAAAGAAGTTCTTATAAACCAACAAAATTAATGTTTCTCCAATTAAAAGACTTTTTATCTCAGATATAAATTGAGCACAACTATTACCACTTTGTAATTTATAAAATACAGAATACCTAACACACAGTCCATCTTTTTGTCAATTAAATAGAACACTCTGTCATCTAACCTAACTTAAAAGACTTATAAATCTATATACTATGTCCTTGTTTAACCTGTATACTATCTGAAAACTATCTTCTCAAACATATTCCCTCAATGTTAAATAACCTGGGTCTGCTAAGGGACTATAAGTAGTCTTTCAACCTCGACAAAAATCCATGAGCGGCCAATACTATCTGCGTATATAGGAAGCCTAACACAGCTTCCAGAACTAAGACAAATTGCAGGGATAGCTTCTTGCCTATACAGTTCCTGTATGTCAGGAAGTTGGAGCATCACTCTTCAGCCTTCTGGCCCAGGATATTCTGACAGACCTTGAAAAACAAGAATTTTTAAGGACTAGCTTATTCTGTCTCAGCAGAACTAAGCTGTCCTAACCTGTAACTTGTGTCCTCTCAAGGAAGGTACAGGTCTGCAGGAGAGAGAGGCAATTTCTGCCCAGTGGCCACCTAGCCACAATGTACCACTTCATCTGGAGGAAGAGATGCTCAGTTGCTTCTTTGAATACACAAATGGAGAGCTGTTAGAAGCAGCTTTGTCTCAACAGCAAGTGAATAAATAACATTAAATATCACATCTGTGGATTTCTGATGTTTTTGAAAACCAACTATCTATGTAAAGTAATCTGGACCATTGTTCATTAACTACTCTCAACTTTTTGTAATTTAAATATCTGAAAACACTCTAACAATAAACTTAGAGACATGAATTTGCTGTCTGTCACTCAACTCACAGGCTTAAACATCTCAAATCAGTTTATAATAACAGTTATAAAAGGACTGGGTCCAAGCCTTGCATTTTTAAATTTTTTTGTATCATAGAAGAAATTTATACCAATGAAAACCTTGATTCTGCATCAAAATAAATTCTGTACCAAAATAAGAAATTACGGCTTCAACTTAAGAACTATTATAAAGATTTCTACCAAATGAGATTATGGCTACACAAGCAATTCTAGCTATTTCCTCCTTGTTCCAATTATGACCATTTCTAAATTCCCCAGAAAGACAACCTTAGAATAACCACCTTCAGCCCCCAAACCCAGGGAACTGGGACAGTGACAATTCATAACTTCTTCAAGATGAATATGGGCATGGAGATATCTTTGAAGGAGGGGAGAAAGGTAGGGAAAATGGGGGAGTTGGTTGGCCTTAAGAAGGCTACATCAATGATGGTTTTAGTGTCTGATGTCTGTGTCCTGACTGGATCTGGCTGAAAGTCCAAGAGATCAGGAGTTCAGAGCAGGTCAGTTCAGCCTTTTAGCATGTCTGACGATGAGACTCACTAAGGCTGTATGTTCCATAATATACAAATCTCAAAATAAAATTTTAGTATCATCAAGATAACTCTTGTTTGAATCTAGTTGTTCAGGGGGTCTCCCTTTGTCATATCTGATCCATATTACTCTGAAAGGTATATAGACACTAAACACCTTTTCTAAAAAACAACAACAAAAAAACGAAAAAAACAAAAACTTTCTCTCAAATTAGCATATCTTTGAGACAGAAACAAAAAAATCTTTATTTTGATCTCTCTCCCAGAGGAATAATATAACCACAAAACCCAAATTCACACCCATTTTGAAAATTAAAACAATCTAAAACAAATCAAGTAAACTAAAATACTGTACGTGCCTATTCTTAGGCTTTTTCTATTTTGTCACGTCAGGAAGCTAACCCCAAATTCTCGTGGAGCCATCATTCAAAGACTATGAGACAGTTATCATGCAGACCTTATTATACTATCTATAAAACAATTTATTCACACTTCTATCTATACCTGCTTATAAACAGGCAGCTTGTCAAACCAGGATTTAAACCCCAAATTCCTGTGGAGCCCACATTAGACAGACTATGAGTATCCTGTAAGACTTATTAGAGCAATATATCTTTATACCTTCTTTAAAGCAATTAATTCAAACTTTCACTAATATCTGCGTATAGGAAACAGGTAGTTTTTACTTGTTAAGCTCTCTGCCTAGAGCAGTCATCCTGTTATACCACCTATCTGTGGTGATATCTACCTGGAGCCACAGACATTTATTTTATCACTACCTGTTATAATATCTATCTGTTATGCTTTCTACCTAGAGCAACAGACTTCTATTAATTAATACCTACTCATAGCAGGAAATTATTACTGCTCTCTCTACTTGGAGTCAGTGACTAATTTTCCCTATCCTAATTCGGAATCATGGGTGAAATTCCCCACCTGAATCACACAAAATCTGTATATAAATCTATCCTAAAAGCAAATAATCCCAACTTTATAAATTCACAGTTAAGTCAATATCTGCCCCAAGATGTAGGCAGCTTCCATTCTCCAGCTCTGACTCAGAGCAGCCATCTTGTCTCTTTCCACAGCGGGAGACTTCAGAGTCCCCTTTATTTCAAGGTTCCTGCACTCGAGTCCATGTGACTTGTCCTAGAGCCACCTTTCTCTCACTTAGAAAATTTAATCCCAGCATTTGGGAAGCAGAGGCAGGCGAATTTCTGAGTTCAAGGTGAGCCTTTTTCTACAGAGTGAGTTTCAGGACAGCCAGGGCTATAGAGAGAAACCCTGTCTCAAAAAAAAAAAAAAAAAAAAACAAGAAAATAAAAAAAAAAAAAGAAAGAAAAGAGAAGAAAACTCTAACTCTCAGGCTAATAATTTTAAATTTCCAGTGAATTCTTGCTCAACACGTTGGTTTGTCACCTGTTGTGGGAAATATTAAAACAAGATGCAATTCATGCTATCATGGCAGGCCCCGGTGGGCTGGTCGGCCAGGCATTGACAGGCATGGTCAGCCTGTTCTCATCTCGTGGAAACTCTCTGACTCAGAGCTCCAAAATCTCTCCACCCAGCTCGTTTTGTTCCCACTGGCGGATCTCTACCACACCAAGGCCACTCTTCAAAATTCCCACTGCATTTTAGGGTGCACTTCTTGCAAACCTACACTTTGCCGACATACTTTTCTGTCTGGAGCCCATTTGATCCACTGTGTGAAAGGAAAACTCCGCTCAAACTTAGTTCAGAATTAATGGTAACTCAATTGCTGGGCACAACAACTAGAACCCAAACCTTGTAAGCCTTATTAAATCTAAACCTTCAGTAGCGAATCCGCCAGGATCCACCATCTAAACCGGGGACCACTAGTAGCTACATCTTGCCCTCCCACTCTCTCCATCCACAAAATTAATGTTTTTGCTTAGTAACAGATCACCTTAATGGAACTAGGGAAAATCTAATGTTAGTGAACATTGCTGTCGTTTAGTGGGTAGTTCAAGCTAGTTCTATCGGCAAGAAGCCAATTCTCAGCAGTTGATAGCACATAGTTAAATTCTGACATCATTTGAAGTGGGGTTATTTCAAAATTCTGATCTCTTTATTTCCCGAATTTCTAAATCACAAAGTCAGCTTTGGACCATTTCATAAAGTCATTTTGATACCCATGAGTTCCAGGCATGCATCCCAGAATTTAACTAGGCAGCAATTGCACCAATGATATTTCCCTCATAAACACCATTTCCACTGGGAGAAATTACTTAGTCTTCTGTAGAAATGGATGCTTTGATGGCCTAGATTTGGTAGGACACATATTCTCTATTTCTCACAGGAAGGCTAAGGAGTATGAAGAGATGAAATTCTCTTGGGGTTTGTCCCTCCCAGATAAACGCAAGTGTTCATTTTAGGGTTTACTGATGTCCTCAAGGCTCTCGTTAACAACCCAGACATGAGGATTCAAATCAGCGTGTTCTCTGTGTTAGCTAAATACCAGCATTTCATCGCAGCCATTGAAATTCCAATCTGATGGCCACTATGCTGCTGGGAGAGGCACACACTCAGACTGCAGATGCCCTTGCTAGCTAACGGGGCCTGACTCCGAGGTCCTTGTCTCACACGGAGGAGGATGGAACAGAAAGAATAAGGCTGTTGTGGGTATACTCATGGTGACTGCTTCCTAACCCATTTATTTCACTTGGTGTAAGCCATGGTGGCCACAGTTGTACTTCTTTCTTGAATTTATTTGGAGCTAATAAGTGACAGTCCCTGATCAAGGGAGGCTTGTATGAATGACATCTTTTCCCCTCACATTGTTATTTTGCCTTGTATCAGGTCTAACTCACTACTTTTCCTTACTGAGTCTAAATACTGTTACGTGTCCTCGGATAGTTCATGAAGTGATAACATATGCTCCTATTATGGACAGCAGTAACACTGGGCTTGGGGAACATCCATTTGCCCACTATCCTCTCCTTAGCACTGAATGAAAGAGGAAGAATTAGGATTTAGGACATTCTGCTGTTTTTCAAGTACAGTGTTTGGGAACAAAAGGACAGGTGGGAGGTGAGAGATTAATTGAAAATAACATAACAATATCCTTGGGAAAGTACAACCAAGTTTAGGAGGGCTTATGAATATTTAGTAAGTGGCATGCTTCATGGATCCCAAGAATGAATGGGAACCTCATCTTTGGAACTTGCTATCAAAATGTGTACAATCTGGCATCGACCTAGAGTCCCCCAGACACCAGGTCCCAGATCAATAAGCACAGTAAATTAAATGTAGCTTCAAGCGGTCTAGATATGGACCAAGTAGTTCTCTTTACTAGTGTGTTCCTGGATAAAGCTCATATTTTGATAACATTGTTTCATTTCAAAGATGAGAACAACACCGAGGAAGACACAGGGAAGACATCGCAGGCCTTTGGCAGCCAGGTTCATTTCCCTGTGCATTTGGTAGTTTGTATTTGACATTATCCAAATTACCCACTCCTGGGTTAAAAATGCATCCCCCTCTCCATTTTCGCATGCTGCCTCTCTCCTTTCTATGACATTTTCTTGGCTGTGGTTGAAACTTTGACACATAAATCCCACTTGTCAAATGATACTGTAAAACAAACATCCAAGTGTCAGCACGTGGTTCGCTAGTCTGGGGACTAAAGAATAGACCCAGGGACACCTCTGTGGCAGCTTTCATTTGCCTCCAGCCATCTGCAAATAATTTGAAACTAGTTTCCAATGCAGCTAGCTAGGTTCTTTGGCCTGGTAAAATAGCAGCCAAAAGAAAGGGTAGGAGTCATCAGAAACCCTTAACTCCTAAAAAGTAGATAAAACTATAGATTTTTAAAGACTTGCTTCAGACTAGCCCAATAGCACTCATCACATGGTCTGGAACATTCTTTTACTTGCAAATCTCACCGCAAGCTCCAGACCATTGAGAAAACTCATTCCTCTCTTCTTACCCCAACCACTATGGGTTCACAACAGTGCCCCTGACAACGGCTGCAACCCTGTGAGGACCTCTGAGGTCATCCTGACATCTAAATCTGAGGTTCTTCTTTCTCACTTAGGGATAGAACATTCTTAGGGGCAAGATGTGGGAAGTATTATGAGATTAGAGAGAAGTGGGTAGCAATCATGGATTGGCCAAACCTTCAAGATGGCCTGTGATTCCTTCCCATTCTTCGAGGTACAGGACTTTCCATAGAGACTGTGGGTGAGTCTGGGATAACAGTTCCAGGGTCAATGCAGCAGTAGAGAGGAAAGAGCCAGGGATGATCAAGGGAGAGGGTGCCATGTGCAATATGTCAGGTCAAAATGCACTCCACCCCATGGAGTAACAGTTTGCTCTCCTCCACAATGGGAACATAATGGCTGTGCAAAATGTCCCTTCCTTCTTTCCTTCCTTCCTCCATTTCTCCCTTCCATTTCTTGCTATTTTCAAAGTAGGAAAGAACTGAAAGAGCCATCAAAAGATACACTTTTCGGTGTATCTACAGAAAAATCTACTCTCAGGGCCCCTCATTTTTAACTGTGTCACCTGGAAATGTCCTGGCCCCCTCCCTGATTAGCCCTGACAATACATGTAAAATAGAAATCCACTTCCAGCTATTTGTCTAAAATAAATTAAGATTGTTCAAATAAGGTTTCCTAGTGATTTTATTTAGCCAGTATCCAGATATTTTTAGTCAGTTTTCAAATGTTTAGTTCATCAACACAATGGAGTACTACTCACCAAAGAGGAGGAACAGCCCAGTTCTAAACAGAACAGCACGAGGTTGCTTGCACTGGATGGATGGGGCTGAGCTAAATGAAAAAGATACTGCCTTAAAAGGGGGAGAACACAGTTAGTAGACGAGGGTACTGAGCAGAAGGGAGAATGGAGAACCCATTGAGGTAAGAGGCATGCTCAGGAGAGGGATTGCAGTGTGGCAACACAACCGTGTGCAGTTCTCAGAGAACTCTGCGAGTCTGGGTTTCACCATGTGTAAAGCTCGGCAAAACCCACTTAAAATCATACACATAACCGAAGGGGAAAACCAATGAAGGCAACCTGCTACAATTCTTCTAATTGCACATCTTATACTTATTCAGGACAAAAAGAAATGAAATTTCATGAAATAATTCCAAAATGAAATACCAGTTTTCTTGCAGATACTAAACATATGGAGCTTAAGATTTAAACAATAAGAAAAATGGCATTAATAAAACATTAAAAACCCATAATAATAACTGTAATGATAGATATAATTCAATCCCATAACTCGCATTTATTCTACCTTTGTGTACTTTGTCTACTTAAGGCAACTATTAAAAAATGACACCCCAGTAGGAATATACAGAATTAATTTTTATAGTTTGTTTCTAAACCACCTTAGGCATGTTTGTCACTGTTACTAGATAATCAGTGCACTAAATGGGACCCTGTGAAACAAGAACTCAGTACCACAGCAACTAAAGTGGGATGTGTGGTGTATGTGGAAAAGAACTTGGGTTTGCTACAACCAAACCCAGTGCCTACGGCATCATCCTTGATTGACTCCTATTATCAGAGCAAACAAAAGACATCTGAGAAGGTTTGTCTGCCACCTGAAAAGATGTAAGGAACACGAACTTGGGAGTGAGGTTATAGCTTTATGCTTAAGAGATGCAAGGTATGCTACATGGAGATGAAATGCCAGTGTCTGTAATTGATTCACACGTGGTTCACCAAAACCACACAAGTGAGAAAAGAACAGTATACACCAAAGGTGAACAAATTGATCAATCTATACATAGGGTGTAGTGTATTGAGTGTTGTGTCGGTCTTTACTGCTTATGGAAAGTTGCATGTTTTTGAATGAAAGGTTAGAAGGAAGGAAAACACATAAGCAAAACCAACAGCCTTGTCTGCTTGGCGAGGAGCACCAAGTCTTCTTGTGGTGCTGTAAGGAAGCTCCCAGAGTTTGAAGGAAGCTTGGGTTGCTAAGCTGGGAGGCTTGGATGCTGCTACAACAGTCAAGGCATGGAGTTCCATTGTCAGAGACTACATATTTCTTAACTGACGATCTGGAAGACTCATGCAGCACTGAGATATTTCAGTTTGGAAAAAAAAGCATTGAACCAGAACATTAATTTTACTTCTAGCTAAACCACTGGCAAAAGTGAATGGCTCCTCTAGAATGGGTGGAAAAGCCCAGGCTTTCTTGGAAAACTACAGGGAAGTTTTAAGGGGATTGCTTTGGGAAGTCACACATTCAGACCACTAATCAGCTTAATAAACAGGCCTCACCACCACTCATGTTTACCCAGTATCACATCTAATCGAGTTCAAACGTCGGGGTCAGCCTTGGTAGAGAATGTCTCAGCCTTATTCTTTGACAGGCATTGGAGAAAGCATGGGTGTCTTTCATGGGTCGATCATTTATGGTTAGTATTAGATGTTCTTCAAAGAATACCCTGGGGAGAGAGGCCATGCCGGATAAAGAGATGAGGAGAACCATTTCCTATTAAACAGTAGTGTCCTCCAAACCCTGCAGATTCTGAGTGACCATCCCAATCAAAGGACTTTCTGACTTTGAGAGAATTCTTTTAATAGTCAATTTTAAAGAAATTCAAACCAGGCTTTTCATTACTTGGTCTTTTCAACCAGGTGCCAAAAATCTGGCCAGACCCATGACTTACCACAAACACTTTGACATTCATGGGGAGCAAAAGGAATCTAGACTACTCTCCCTTTCACTCTTCCAAAAGACCATCGTGGTGAGTAGCCTTCTCTCTGATTTATCCAGCTTGGAAGGACACCACAAACTTGATTTTCCAAACTTGATTATTAAAAATCCCTCCTCTCTGACTTTTTTCCTTTCCTCTCTTTTTTTCCTCTTTTGTTCGATTTCTCGTTTGAAAATCTTGAGAGCCATAGAGAATCTCACACCATCAGTAACTGATTGGAACTTTTTTTTTTTCTTGTCGAAAGCATTACTTTTAAGAGATGCCTAATTTACCATACATTGGCACAGTCAGCATATTATTTTTCCCTTCAAAAGTCAACAAAATTAAAGCTTGCCCCTCTGAGGGCAGCAGAATCTGGAAAGTCAGTATGTGTCACTGCTACCCAGCCAGGCTACTGTTTCCTGCCGGCTGGTGGTAAGGTTTAATTGCAGAATCTAAAACACAACTAAGATTCCCAGGAGAACCCACATGAGCACCTTAATACGTGACATTTCTCATTTGTGACCTATGACATCCCAACAGCGCTACCCCACTTGCAAACACTTTGAACCAATGCAACAGTCTGCCTTTTCCTCAGCCTTGAGCGGTCTTGGGTACTCGTGAATCCCAGTTAACACTGTCAAAAAAGGGAAAAAAAAAAAAAAAAAAAAAAGAATCACCATGATCTCACTCCAGGGAAGATGAGCACAGGTTTGTTAAGCAGCTACTTAGGCATGCGGATTGGAATTTAAGACATCCTATGTATAAAACTCTTTTGCAGCAATTGGGAAGTTAGTCATGGAGCAGGCGCAAGGGAAGCACATTTGCTTCTTGATATTCTTCTGCAAGGCAAATATCATGACTCCTTCATTAAGAGTTGTATAGGGTAGTTACTCATACCCACTGCCTTCAGCCGTAAGTTGAATACTAGACATGCTGTTTATTTTATTCGTAGGTACAGTCAGCCACACATGCTAAACCACTTGCAGCAGTTTATTGATGCTGGCAAGAAGCAAATGACGCAAATGGAGTCTTGTGGAATTCTCAGGGTCTCTCTTCCCAACTGCTGCCACTAAATTTTCTTTAGAAAATTTCTTTCTACATTGAAAACATGTCCAGATTTTGGAAAGCAACAAGCAATCAGGTATATTTTTTGTCCTCTGTTTCTTTTTTTTTGTTGTTGTTGTTTTGCCAATCTCAGTTGACTATTCAAAGTAAATTCATTTTTTCCCATTTAATTTGTAAAGGTTTATCCAACAGTGGACTCTCTCTCTCTCTCTCTCTCTCTCTCTCTCTCTCTCTCTCTTTCTCTCTCTTTCTCTCTCTCTCTCTGTGTGTGTGTGTGTGTGTGTGTGTGTGTTTATAGAATTTAGGTGTGTGCATATATAACGGTATGTATATTTAGTGTGTGTATATGCATGCATATGGTATGTTTTTATGCTAAGTGTTTGCATTTTGTTTTTTGTGTTGTGTGTATATGTATCTATATTACACACACACACTATATATATAATGTAATATATAATATATAATATATAACATATATGTAATATATATAATAAATATTATATATACATATATAATAATATATGTAATATATAATATATATTACACTATATATATAATATATATAGTGTGTGTATGTATACATGTGAGTGTGCGTGTGTTACAAGTCTTCATGCCTGAACTGATGAGCACAAATTAAGCTAGAGCTTATCACCACCAAATTTCAAAGTAAATAACTAAATAATACGTGAAAAAAATAAAATTATTCTCTTTATAGAAGCTCTTTATGGAGTTTTTTCTCAAAGGAGGCAAGATGTGAATTTCTGAATGCATGTAGAGGAGCAGCACAGATACGTGGCATGGCTATCTCTCCAATTACTCCATTACCAGATCTCACTGTGGAATGTTTGGGTGGAGAGGCTATCTCACACAGTGAATGAGAAGAGGTTGCCTACTCATTCTACTCCCTTCAGCAAGTGTTTGAACATCTGGTCACTCAGTGCTGCCTCCACCCTCTCTTAGGTAGAACATCTGGCCACTCAGTGCCGCCTCTACCCTCTCCTAGGTAGAACATCTGGCCACTCAGTGACACTTCCACCCTCTCCTAGGCAGAGCACAAAGGATCTGAATAGGAAAATGATTTTTAAACTTATTAGCACAGCACAGCCCATAGTGCATCATGAACAATTATTAGAACCAACTCTTCCTGGTTTCTTCCTAATTCTAGACATTTTCTTCTCACAATAGTATTCCATTTGCTTCACAGAAACCAATGCAATATCCTCCCCATGAGAAATGTTCTCAATGTGGTGTTTTGGGCATTCACTGGACCTGGACGCTGGTTTAAGAAACAGATGGGATGTACCTGCTGAAGCCATTATATTCCATAGATAAGAAAGTATTACTTGCATGTCAAGTATTTTATGTCTGCTAACTGCTTCTCAAAATAATCATCCAAAACGCAAACCATGGTTGATTTTACTGAAAAAAAAAAAAAAAAAAAAAAAAAAACTTAAAAAACAAAAAATAAAACAACAACAACAAAACCAAAATCTGAGGCTAAGAATAGCCCTGAGAGGTTTCATACACAGTACTGGAGGCTGTGTTTAAAACTGTGAGGAGCAGCCTTTGATGATACACTTAGCAGTGTAGTATCTGGCAGGCCTCATAACAATGGACATTACATTATGTGGCCGAGGAAGGAAGGTATAGCCTGTGGAGCGAAGCTGTGTATCCTGGGAGAGCAGAATATCACAGAGAGGAGTGAGGCTAAGTCCAGAGGAACTTACCAACAGCTTTTGAAAAGCAAGCATGAGTTTGCTGACTCAGAAGTCGGCAGGGACCAAATCTCTACCTAGCACACTATGCCTTACAAATCTGCTATCAGTTTTATCTTTTGATCCTTGGGGGAAAAAAGTCCAGGCAGAAATAGCTAATATATTTCCTTTCAAGTTTGGAAAGGATAACAAGCTAAAGGGGGTTAAGAGTGGATTGCAACAAAATGAAGGACCATAAAGATGTTAAGGCTTCATGATGCCTGTGCACATGTGAAGAATGGAAAGTGGGCTAGGAAGACCTTCAACAACCTTGCCTCATTCCACATTCAACACCGAAGAAGGTACAGCAGCCACCATGTGGAGACTGACAACCTGGTAGAACCACAGCTGCTCATGCAGAAGGAGAAGTCTGCCATTAAGCCACATCCATTCTGACTTAGTGACATCATCATCACACTATCAGAAAAGATAGTGTGGAGAGAGAGGAGAGGAGAGTAGAGGAGAGGAGAGGAGAGGAGAGGAGAGAGAGAGAGAGAGAGAGAGAGAGAGAGAGAGAGAGAGAGAGAACTATGTTAAGATTTGGATAGTTTTAGAATTTAAAAATTAGTTTATCAAAGGGTGAGAGCAAGTCATAATAGGGAATTACTGTTGCAGAGAAGTTTACACTGAGGGTAATGGATTGTTCTAGATGGTATAATGGTTACACAACAGTATGAAAGTCCTCAGTGCACATTTCTCTGTCTGCATAGAAATGGAATAAATTGAAAAGTTTTACATCTTTTATCACAGTACGAAGAATAAGAGCTAAAGGAGAGAACTGTTGCATCTCTAATCCAAAGGGTTTACTGTGCTACAGCAAAGCCAGGGTGAGTGACAGTCTTCTACCTCTCTGTATATCGACTCTGGTTTTAGACCTTAAGCATGGGTCAAAAAGCATTCTCTTTCCCACAGAGAATACAGAGCAGAGTCTTGTCAAGAACTTGGGAATTTCAGAAGCCATGTAGGAATTGGATAGCCTTTGATATCTCATGGCTGCAGATGCAGTTTTCCCCAGCTAAGAACTCTCAGTCTCCAAAGTGCCTTCAGAACCGAAGGGAGCCTGTGAAGGATGGTCAGGCCTAGGACCATCTCACTCAGAGCTACATAACAGCCTTCAAGTGCGAACAGACTTGGTTGATAATGTTTGTCCTTGGAAAGAGCTAAAAACTACCGTTGAGGTGTTCACACCTTACCTCAGTCCTATCTCCTCTCTCTGTGACAGTTGAGGTGTTCACACCTTACCTCGGTCCTATCTCCTCTCTCTGTGACAGTTGAGGTGT
>JADRCC010552187.1:0-10960 GCA_019843855.1 Hylomyscus alleni
AGAGAGGAAAGGGAAGCTACTTAAGCAAGCAGTGCAGAGAAGGAGAGAAAAGAGGTAGGAGGCAGTTTTACTGGGACAGTTGTACAGAGAGTGGGTTGCTGAGAGAGATCTGCTAGACAGGTGAAGACAGATCAGCCAGAGCATGAGAAGCCAAAAGATTAGAACAGATTGCTAGAGTTAGTTTGAAGCCAAGCAGAACAAAGAGTCAAGAGGCTGAGAAAGAAGCCAGATTGAATCAGTCAGCTTGGAGAGGAGTTTTGAACCAGAACAGCTGAGGTAAACCAGCCAGGCCGAGTTCAAAAAGAACTAGGAAGGGTGAACTTACTTTCCAGTAAGTTTCAGAGGCTGATAACTTCTAGGCCTGGGTAAGAGGCTAGAAGCTTTCGTGACTAGGCCTAGGTCAGCAGACTAAGCAGTACGAAAATTACAACAGGTGAATAAAACATAGATTTACACTAAGCCTTTGCCCCACATTTCACAGATGAGAAAAGAGGCCCAGAATGAAGTGGTTGCTAATGGTCCTCTCTCTTATGACATGCTCTTAACATGGAAATGCTTTGCATGCTGTTCTTAATACTCTAAAGACATAGATTGTTGATGAGGGGACAGTTTGAATGGGTCATTTTTATTTCGTGTTTTCACAATATAAATGGAGCCACAATATAAAAACAGCCATTCTTTTTCTGTTTTTCTTTTGTCTGTTTTTAGAAGAAGCCAGACCTCTATGTTCTGTGTATTTATCCTACAGAGTCGAGAACAGTGGCCCTTCAGCTATGATTTGCTTTATAGTCATTTTTCCCAATGAGCTATATATAATATATAATGCTCTGTATTTGAGTCACCCCAGGTGATGTTAGAACTTGTCTTGAGACTGTTAGAGTGTGGGAATTTGTCATTTGGGGTAATAATCTATCAGTTGCCCATTTTGAAGATGTACAGAGTGTTAGCATACCTTATATTTTCTGAGAACTTGTGGTTTTCTTTCAACTAGGTTTGTTCTTAACACAAAGATCACCATGCCACATGATGACCACATCACAGCTCTCTGTTTCAATAATGCAGAAAACTATGAGAAACCCATACTGGTCACAGCTAGCAGAGATGGCCACTTCAAAGTGTGGATATTAACAGATGACTCTGATATATACAGTAAGTTCACTTAGATTGTGTTGAAAAATTAGTTTTAAGAAGTGATATATTTATATCGATATTTATGTCCTTTTTTAAGAAAGTGTTTTCCGCTTTGTTAAATTCTATAAACTGTTGCTTAATTTCAACAACTAGTTTTCATTTTAAATTTCTACATATCTTTCCGCCAGAATCCATGCTTTGGGGAAGTGGGTGGGCATTTTGTGTCTGCTTGGTGCAGCTTAAAGAGCTCGTGCCACTAGGTCTCTTCTCCACTAGAGGGAGCTCCAGGTCTCCAGGAAGGGTAAAGTAGGTTCCACTTTTAACTTAGAACAGTTGTGGGGAATCTGGAATTTTATGTTTTGTTTTCTTTGTTTAACCTTTTCTGCTAATAACCTGTCTCTTAACATTATTTCTTATTTATGCCATTTTTGTTATGGTTTCTTTTTCCGCAGAAAAAGCCATTGGTTGGACGTGTGACTTTGTGGGTAGCTACCACAAGTATCAAGCAACCAATTGTTGTTTCTCTGAAGATGGCTCCTTACTAGCAGTTAGTTTTGAGGAAATAGTTACAATATGGGATTCAGAAACATGGGAACTAAAATGTACCTTTTGCCAGCGAGCTGGGAAAATAAGGTAGGTAAATTAGTTTGTATTGCTACCCATGTATGTATGTACTTTTACTTAAAAAGCCTTTAAGCTTCAATAATAATGTATGTTTTCCCCAAAGAGATAATGTATAATTTGCTGGGGAATAAGGGTAAGAAGTTAATCAAAACGTGGAGAATAGATGGTATACAGCAGTTCTGTGATGATCTGGCCCTCGATCCAGCCAGCATCAGTGTGTTAATCATTGCATGGAAGTTCAGGGCGGCCACACAGTGCGAGTTCTCCAAACAGGAGTTCATGGATGGCATGATGGAGTTAGGATGTGACAGCATAGAAAAACTAAAGGCCCAAATACCCAAGATGGAACAAGAACTGAAAGAACCAGGACGATTTAAGGATTTTTACCAGTTTACTTTTAATTTTGCAAAGTATCCAGGACAAAAAGGATTAGATCTAGAAATGGCCATTGCTTACTGGAACTTAGTGCTTAATGGAAGATTTAAATTCTTAGACTTATGGAATAAATTTTTGTTGGAGCATCATAAATGATCAATACCAAAAGACATGCAGAATCTTCTGTTAGACTTCAGTTCAATGATTGCAGATGACATGTCCAGTTATGATGAAGAAGGAGCATGGTCTGTTCATATTGATGACTTTGTGGAATTTGCACGCCCTCAAATTGCTGGGACAAAAAGTACAACAGTGTAGCACTAAAGGAACCTTCTAGAATGTACATAGTCTGTACAATAAATACAACGGAAAAATGCAGTCAGTTTCTGCTGGCTGGACTGAACTGAAGAACAATCCTCATAGTTCAAACTCAGGGTTGAGACAAAACTTAAAGGATACATTTTGGACCATATCGTACTCCATTCTTCTACTGGTGGTTTGGGCTTCTCTTCTAGTCTGGGCCACTCTAAAAACATTTATAATTCCAATATTGTGGATTTCATCTTATACTTGTGGACCATCTTAGTTTGTCTTCCCATAAGTCATAGAAGCCTGATGGTGATTATTTTGAGGTTTCCATTCTTGTATAAAGCACAATGCTGTCTTCATCAGAAAACAGTTTGGCATAAGAATTAAACATAATAATGAACACCACAAACAATCTATAAAAACTTCTTAAGCATACACTTTGGGCTAGTTGCCAAGACTATGCTGGTAGCACTTCAAATGAGAGTGATTTCTGAGTGTACCGCATCTGGAATGGTGTTTGGTTGGGAAATTTAATTTTCCTGGCAAACTACATGTACTGTTGGTGTGAGTAGAATACCTGATAAATGTCAAAATAACCAACACATGAAAAAAAAGGATAATCTGGTGACTCCCTGAAATATGTCTTGTGTTTCAGACCTCATGAAGGTTCTACAAAACAAGTCTGTGGCTATCTTACCCATATTTGTACACAGTGTCCTGCAGTGAACTTTTATTTTAAAAAATATTGTAATGAGACCGAATGTTAGACTCCACTCTCATGTACATCACACACCACATAATCGGATTTCATTATGCTTTGAAATACTTCTATGCCTTTCAAATAAGTTAAACTATTTCATTTGTTTTGAATGTTTTGGATAGCTATACAATATAATATTCTAAATTTAGGCATGAGGGTTTTAGGTTTGGTTTTTTAAATTTTTTGTCATCGCACTATGGAACACAATGCAATTCATTTAATTTATAAGAAGATTGTAAGATTTAGATTTTGGAAATGGTTGTGCTGAGCCTAGAAGTTCAGCCTTTCTCCCATGGCACTGCTCTTTGAGGCGTGGTCAGCCGTGCTGGCTGCTGACTGTGGAAATGGCTTCCTGCTAAATCACTGTGCTTGCCAAGTCCTTACTCCAGGGCAGAGATTGTCAGACAGCGAGCACTGGCACAGATACCAATGGGTTCTGTTCTAGAAATTATTTGACTTTTGACTCTTTTTGTCTCACTTGCATTTGCTAGTTCCACATCAAAGCAGAATGCAGTCTTGTTTGTTTGTTTTTGTTTTTTGTTTGTTTGTTTTTTCCATGACATGACTACTGACTTGCTCTCCTGCTGAAAATTCTTGTTTATCTGATAACATAGTGACATGTGAAAGGGTGTATTCGTAAATATTTCCATGAGGAAGTTAAAATGATGAACTAAATGTTGGGTGACCAGTCTTCAGTAGGAACAGATCTTGCTTCATGTATCCAGGTCCTCTACAGGGCGCCAAGGGATGTTCTTCAGGATAGCAGAACAGTTTATGCAGATATGGAAATGATTAAAACTGCTTTTTAGTCACATGATTTGGAAAATGCATAGAAAGCTTACCTTACAGATATATCATTAATCCAATCATAACTTTAATTTAGGAATGCATTTCGACCAAAAGAAGCTTAGAGTAAATTTCTATTCATGTTACAGGAATTGGTTATTAAAAGAAAAAAGAATCTTGCTGTTTTCAGTATTTCTTGATTTCAGTTTTGTAAATATAAAGAACTTCAATTATGAAAAAATTAAAGATATATATGTATATGTCTTTAAAAGTTTTGCATACCTATATTGTTTGTTCCCTCCGTGGGACATTTTGAGTTCTGGTATTGTTTTCAGATTGATTGATTCAGATATGATTGTTTTCAAATGAGACTCCATTAGCTTCTTTCCCTGCCTCATACATTTTTTTTCATAAAAAAAAAAAAAAAAAAGAAAGAAAGTTGATCATAGCATTACACCTGTTTTCCTAAAGAAATACAAGTACCTAAATTACCCCCTTTCTATTGACTTAGCACCTTTTCCATCACTGTAAAAGCTAGAAACACAGAAAGAGTAAAACCATGCCTGCTTACGCGTCTGTACTGAGTAGAACTAAACACAGTGGTCTCACCCTGAGTTCTTTGTGGCTAAATGTACTGGAGCTGCCTGCCGCTCACCTCTCGTGTGATTCTGGCCTAGGCACCTGTGCTTTGGAAGACTGACGTGCTCCAGCTATCTTCTCGGCACTACTGAGAACGGCATCCTCTGCTGCTGGAATCTGCTCAGCTGTTCAAGTAAGCCCATGCGGGATGCTGCAGCTAGTCGCTGACCTTGTAGGAATTAAGGACTCTGTTTTCATAGCTTTACCTCTACAGTATATAATTTTTTACTTGACCAAAAGTCCAGTTGAGGAAGAGCTCTGTTGATTGTATGCAGGATCCCAGACTGTAATATTTGAAAGTAGTCTGTCACAGTACTCCTGAAAAAAATGAGGCTTTGAGGGCATTTTACTGATGTGGGCAACGGGGAAGGTATGATGTTATTTCCTAATGAATGTGGATGGTAGTCTCTGAATCTGAACGAGCCTAACTTAGTGCAGTGTGTGGAAGGAATACTGAAGTTCATGTTGCACTTCAGTGCAGTGTGTGGAAGGAATACTGAAGTTCATGTTGCACTTCAGTGCAGTGTGTGGAAGGAATACTGAGGTTCATGTTGCACTTCAGTGCAGTGTGTGGAAGGAATACTGAGGTTCATGTTGCACTTCAGTGCAGTGTGTGGAAGGAATACTGAAGTTCATGTTGCAGTTGTGCTTCCTGATGCACAGTGTCAGTGTGTGTCTGTTGTTACTGACTTCATTAACCCTTCCATATAAGCATAGCACTGAGCTGTCCCCTGGGAAGACAAAGAGCACTTGTTGTAAAGACTTGAACCTCTTCTCACAAGTGTGTCACTTTCCCCACAGTACAGTGGAGTGCAAAATTAAATGTTCGAGTCATGGAGCCCGACCCTTACTCAGACTATGTTGCTGCAGTGGCTCAGTCTTCCGTGGGCTCAGATCGTAAGTACTGACCATTCTCTGATCGCATGCGGCCTTTTTCCTAGGTTTTCTTTTTACTGTTTTTAGTATAAGCTGAAACATAGTTGCTTTGAGTCAGAAATTCATATGCAGCTGTTTGTCTGGGGCTTGCCCATCCTCTCTTACCCAACACCTATACTATACACATTCACACTTACTGCTAGGAGTACTCCAGTATATCCCTGACTTTTCCACAAGCCAGTTCCCTCTCAGGCTTCAGAATCTCCCCTGGTTGTTAACTGGACTTCCTCTGCTTCTGAGACGTTGTCTCCATCTTTCTTGGTACTTCAGACAAAGCACTTGTCTAGTGTTCTGCTCTCTCCTATACAGATGCCCTGGTCTCTGGAACAGAAACCCTTTGCATTTTCAGATTTTAGTCCTCATTCCTAGCCTGTTTGGTGCATACTAGGCACTCAGTGGACACCTGTCAGACAGCAGCAGCATTGACACAGTCTGTGAAGGGCTGGGAACAGGAGAGGTGGCATCTGCCAGCCTGAGGCTAGGATATTCCTCTGCAGGGAAAATGACATCTGCTTTTCCCCTTTAGTGTTTGTATTTAAACCGAGTGAGCCAAGGCCATTGTATATTCAAAAGAATGTCTCCAGAGAGGAAGTCCAGTGGGGAGTGTTTGTTCCACGGGATGTCCCGGAGTCCTTCACCTCAGAAGCTCACCAGTGGCTGAACAGATCTCAGTTTTACTTCCTAACTAAATCACAGGTAATGTCTCCTCCAAAGGGGGGCCTGTCTATACAAATCATTTTAGAAAGTTTGCTTTAGGTGGAACTCTTTTGTTAAAGGTTTATTTCCCAAAAGTAATGGTCAGGTAAGTGTCTGTGCGTCAGTGTAGGAGTGCGCCTGCAGCAGCACTGTGCCTAGTCAGCTAAGTGTCTGTCAGTGCGTCATTGTAGGAGTGCGCCTGCAGCAGCACTGCACCCCACACCTTGAAGTTTTGTGTGGGCAGACAGGACTTTGTGTTGACTTTAATTCATTTAGCATTTTTCCTCATTTTACCATTTGGTTTGCTGTTGAAGAAACTAAACTGGTGGCATTTATTTTGTTACTGGGTTATACATTTTTCTCAGTCTTGTAACTCCCACAGAACCTTTCAAAGAAATTTAAATCTTTTCTTTGGGCAGATGTATATATCAAAATGAAAAATTGACATTTTAAGACATTGTATAATCTTATTTCATTTGTACCTCCTAATATATATTTTGTTCCATTAAATAATCTCTCTTTTTTAGTGCTTATTAACATTCAGTACAAAGTCTCCAGAAGAGAAACTCACACCAACAAGCAGACAGGTAGGCATACTTTATCCATTTATGATACATGCTGTGTTGTTTTTCTAAAGAAGATTAGCTTTTAGAGTTCAGCTGTGAAAAACGTCTCACTGAGTTCTAAGAAGGAACTGTTAAGTGCACACCTGTAAACTCTGCTCTTCTCCTCTAACGTTTAGAGTGCTAAAAGTGTAGACTTGTGTTTTAAAGAGTTATTAGTCAGTTGACCTGCCATGTCTAATTTGTGGGATAGAATTGGCTAAATAATCAGTTGTAGGTGGGGTGGTACATGCCTGAGTAGATGGGTAAATGTGCTTAGCTTATATTTAAATGAGATCCCAACCTACTGCTTCCACTAAGGATCTTGGATTTTGTTGTCTGCACTATTTTCTGGAACCAACCCTTCTTGAACATTCAGGAGCAACACTTGATCATCATTACAGAAACATCTTGTTATTGTGGTTAGAGTTTTATTTACTAGCTTGAACTTCTTATCTCTAAGAATATGTTTAGATTCTGGATTTAGTTATCTGTTGAATTTATTGAAGTCCTTGAAGCTGAAAGTTTGTGGTGCCTTAACATAGAAATGCATTCATAGCCAGATAGTCCACATACTTCCCTTTTTGTGATCAACTTTTTCCCTCATGAAGTTAATTAGTGCTGCCTTTTTTTTCCATTCACTGGGTGTTGGTTTTGTTATTTAATTCTACTCCAGGCTTTATCCAAATTAATTTTTTTCAGGATTTTTCAGACGCATAGGTATTCTTTCAAGTCATGAAAACTTTTCACAGACCCATGGCTTACTTCAGTCTGGACTAGTTGTTCTGTGAATCTGCTGCCCAGTGCTCATCCTGGAACCTGTGCTCAGCATCTGGGGATCCATCTCACCGCCATGACACTAGAGCCCATAGGTTCTTTCTTTGCTCACATACTTGCTTTGGTGAAGCCTGTTCCATTCAAACACGATTATCACCTTGCTGAACTTAGGGGCCTTGCAGTTTGGGAAGTATTCTCTATTCTTTCCTACTTGTTGATTTTTTCAGCACTTTGAAGGTGGTGGCCTGAGATTATATAGCTTGTGATGTTCTTCATCTTTGACCATTTACCATAGCTTGCTTAATTTCTTCTGAAAACTCATTGAATTTACTCACAACAGTTTTGTTAGTAATCAGCGATATGCCAGGGACGATTGTAGACAACTGGGCTATGTTAACAAAACGGCCTTGTCTGTAAAAAAATGTGTTTATAGGAAGATACAGATGTTAAACAACAACCAGTAAGTTAGGAAAATATGTAGTACATTAGGAAATGAAAAGATGGTAGCAGGGTTGGAGACAGGAAAGGGGAGTGAGGTGTGTCTTGGGATTTTAGATTGGGAAGTCAAGGTAGGCCTTGCTAAGTAGCTCCAGCTCTGCTCTCCATGCAGTGTGGAGATCCCAGGAGAGCTTTCATTGGGTAACTGACTCAGGAGGTGTTTACTCCGTCTCCCACACAGCACCACCTGCCATGACTTTTACTTTTGTTTTCTTGTTTGTTTGTTTTTTGTTTTGTTTTGTTTTTAAAAAGAATTCTGCTTAGTCCCCATCCTGTACTGTATTTCAGTTTTTGCCTATTTTGTGGGCAGTTTTGTCATGTTTACCAACAACACATGCACACCTTGCTTTTGTCTTAGAATACTATTTTCTTGACTCTACTAAGATTTCATCCTTTGACCTGCTGCATCCTTTCAGGTTGTCGCTGTGTGACCTTGCCCCAGTTCTTTGCCCGTGTGAGCATATGGCCTTTGAAAACACATTCCTGTGATCTTTATATAAAATCCCCAGCAGGTGCCGGGCGGTGGTGGCACACGCCTTTAATCCCAGCACTTAGGAGGCAGAGGCAGGAGGATCTCTGAGTTCAAGGCCAGCCTGGTCTACAGAGTGAGTTCCAGGACAGCCAGGGCTACACAGAGAAACCCTGTCTCGAAGAAAAAAAAAAAAATCCCCATCCCCCAGCAGGGAAGCTGTGGTTCTCTCATGAGTGTCTGAGGCTAGCTTTCCCATGTAGAAAGCGGGACAGTGGGCATTAATTGCTTTGTCTATGACACGAGAATAAATGTAATTTTGAGCTTTTCTTCAGAATCATTTTATAGTTCAGTTGCCCTTACCTGTTCAGTCAAAGAATTTCCGTCATTTTATTGAAATAATTTCCCCTTCTCTTACATCCATACAGCTGCTGGCAGAAGAAAGTTTGCCAACCACCCCATTTTCTTTTATATTGGGAAAACACAGGCAACAGCAGGATGCAAAGTTAACTGAAACTTCAGAGAATGAACTGGTCCAACTCCCCTTAACAGAGAACATACCCGCAATTACTGAGGTGAGCGATCACTACTGCAGATCCTGGGAAACAGCAGGCTACCGTGGCTCATCTACGTCCAGATGAGTGAGGAGCCTTGGTACCTGGTGAGGAGATGAGGCTGCAGTGCAGGAGCCCGGAAGTACTATTTGCTTTGGTTTGATTTTTCTTCAGGAAAGCCTTTTGTGTTTGGCTGGCCATTTAGAGTAAAAGGTGTTAGGAGGTGAAGCAACAGTGTGCTAGAGGGTGATCTTTCTAACAAAGTGACTTTTCTGTGTGCCATAGCTTCTCCACACGCCAGCCCACGTACTGCCATCAGCTTCTTTCCTGTGCTCTCTGTTTGTAAACTCACTGCTGCTGTCTAAAGAGACGAAAAGGTGAGGATTCTAGATGGTTTCTCTTCTGAGTTGTTTGGGAATGCCATCTACCATATTTGTATTTTAGCTTTGAAATGTAGCTAATGACATAAGATTATTACATACAACACTTGTGAAGAGCTGAGGAAGAAATGTGTGTACTGCTTAAAGATGTGGTTCCACATTTTCTAACTTCATTTGTTTTGTTTTGTTTTGTTTTTATTAAGGCCTGTACTCCATAAGGGCATTTATCACAGTGTTTTCAGTTGAGTTGCTTATTCTATATGCAATTTCAATGTGGATGTCTTTAAAAACCTAATTTGGATATATCTAACGGTGTTTATGTTCTGTTATTGTCAAAGTGCTGAAGAAATTCCTGACGATGTAGATATGGAGGGAAGCAAAGAAAGTGATGATTCAGATGAAGAATATGGTCTTATGGAAAAAGCCAAGGAAACAAATAACACCGACTTGGGAGAAGATGCTATACACCAGTTGTCAAAATCTGAAGAGAAAGAGCTGAGAAAGTTCAGAAAAGTAGATTATAGCTGGCTGGCTGCTCTGTAGAGTAGGCCATTAGCTGTGGCATGACAGAGACATGTTGTACTTAATTTTTACTGTCTGTTAATACTCCAAAGAATTTTTTTAAAGTTATTTTATTCTTAAGACAAAATATTAAAATCTTTTGTTTATTTGCTTATTTATTTGCTTGATAAGTTGCTTGGGCTAACCCTGAACTTGAGGTTCTTCTTTCTTAGCCCCCCATATCAGTAGGATGATAGGCCTGTTACTCTCGGGTCTGGTCAAGCATGTGTGTTCATTTAGATTTTTTTATTTTCTGTGTGTGAATGTTTCCCTTGAATGTATGTATATGTACCACTGGCTACTCTGGTGCCTGGTAAAATCAGAAAAGGGCATCAAGCCCCTGGAACTAGTTACCCATGACTATGAGCCATCATACGGGTGCTGGGAATCAAACCCTGGCCCTCTGCAAGAGCATCAGGTCGTCTAAACCACTGGCCCAGCTCTCCAGCCTCTGGAAGAGCCTTCTTACAGAAGAAAGCTCTGTAAAGCTCTATTTTTGTCAGACCTTACAAGCAGTTATGCATATAAGTATAACTCCAGTGTATGCATTTGTCACATAAGGATTTCTATTTTAAATCATGAAGAGACCTTGTTTCTGGTAGGTTTTGTTGTGACAGAGCTGACTGCAGTTGACACATACACCCTTATCTTTAATTTGAAGGTATAAAAAGATTTCAAAAGCCTATAGGCTTTACCAGTAATGCCCCAAGAATTATTCTCACACCAGATAGGATTTCCTTCTGGTTATATTTCCCAGCCTCCGCCACTACAAGACGAGAGCGTAAGCAGCACTGTGTTAGGAGTGGACGAGAGCGTGAGCGGCACTGTGTCAGGAGCGGACGAGAGCGTGAGCGGCACTGTGT
>JADRCC010552202.1:0-13174 GCA_019843855.1 Hylomyscus alleni
CACACACACACACACACACTCATACATCAAGTGTGTTTTTCTGTGTGTATATATGCATAAATATATGTGTATATTTATTTATATATATTTATGTATGTATATATATAATATATAAACTAATTTAAGAAATTTTTTGAGACAAATCTTACCATGTAACTACAACTGGCTAAGAACTCACTTGGTAGACCATGCTGACCTTGAACTCACAGAGATGGCCTACCTCTACCAATGAAATGATGCCTTTAAAAATGTGTACCACCACATATAGAAAAAATTTTTAAAAAGGAAATTAAAACTTATGCCATTTTATTTTGACTTATTCATTTTGAATTCACTGAGTCTCCTCCTGGATCAAGGTTGAATCATACCAACCAGGTTTAAATAAGTGTGTTTTATGATGTTTGTCTAATGGCAGAGTTGCCAAAGCAGCTCATTCCTGTATGTGTCCAAGTCATTAAACCAGGCATCAGCATAGTTTGATTCTAAAGTAGATCCAGAGGTGCTATCCTTAGAGAATTCAGCAAAGGGAAATCATTGTATATATTAGCTACAACTATTTACCCAACAGGAAAGTATTCTCTTTCATTTCTTACACTATTTGTTGTATCTGTAACAGTCCCTTACCTAAATACACTCTCTTGATAATGTTCTACATGAGTTTATAGTCTGCTGACTGTAGTTTTTTTCTAGGTAGTCTTATGGAGAAAGGTTTAAGAGCATTGCTTTTGGAATCAAAGACTCTATAGTTAACTCTTGGTCCTGTGAGCCATATTATGCATTAGTTACAATCAGGGAGCAAGATCTTGTTTTTTCTGCACATGAGCTGACCCTTCTTCAGATATAGATAATAAAATACTAATATTCATATAACCGTCTGAATTTGTGCTTTTGTATGTATGGAGTACTTCAAAGGCCTATCATGGAAGACACAAAATATATGTTCACTATCTTATGCTTTTAAGTGATATAATAAAAACATATATGATGATAGTTCTCCTTTCCCAAATGACTTCAGCGTCCACTACAAATGAAAAATCTCTCTGTTTATCTACAGTGACTATTACAACTTGCCTAAAATACCTTATAGTAGAGCCAACAGATTGTATTAAGTAAATTTAGATCATTATGCAAGCTGAGCAATTCAATGATGTCTTAATGTTAAAGAGATATAGAAATTAAATGCATATATATATATATATATATATATATGACCAATAAATTAGTAAGGATGTGAATTATATTTTTCTAGATATCTGAGCTTGTGTGAACACTACTGAAAGGTAGTGAGTTGGATTACTTATCCAAATATATTTGAATTTAAAACAATAAATAAAGCATGACAGGATAATGCATGAACTGTGTATTAAAAGTAACATGAAACTCAAACCCCATGATAGTATTGCACACATTTTCTACCAACTTGTGGGAGAGGATCTCTCAGTTCGAGACTAGCCTGGTTCTACAGAGAGAGTTCCAGGACAACAAGGGCTACACAGTGAAATCCTGTCTAGAAAACAAACAATCAAACAAAGTAGCTTAAAACTCCACATAAAGCAATATACTCAACATTAAGGGAAGATATGAAGGGGAGATGGAAGGATCAAAATAAAAAAAAAAAAAAAAAAAAAAAAAAAAACCCAGCATGGATTGTTTCCATGGATGAAGAAATGGAATCTGAATAAAAGAATGTAGGGGAAATATGATGGTAGTATTTGTGAATTATATAGTAAAGTAAGTTTTAAAAAAAATTCTATCTGTGAAAGATCCTGATAAAAGGACATGGGGTTATTACACACATTTCTTGTAGAAAGCAGTCTCTGAGACAGGTTTTTATTCGAGAAGGTTTTTGGGGAAGGGCTCTTAGGAATAGCATCTGTTTTAGTGAGAAAAAGCAGTATTGGACAGAGAAAACAGTGAGGCTAGGATAAAATTGTATCTTTTCCCAATTCCATAGAAAATGGAACAGTTCCTCCAAATGATCCAAAGAGGGATAGCTTTCTTCCTTTTGTGAAAGGGAGATCAACCAAGCAAAACACCTCTATTTGTGTTTGGTTTGGGGGGGGGGGTCAGTGCCTCAAGACCCATGTAACCAACATGATGAAAGTGTATCAGTGGTATGATTTTGAACTGGTTTAAGGAAGGATACAGCTGCACTTACTACGTACAGAAAGGTACTGAGATTGCTTTACTTTGACTAGTTTTAGGAGAAAAAATACTGAAGGAGCATAGCTGAAATATATATATATATATATATATATATATATATATATATATGAGAGAGAGAGAGAGAGAGAGAGAGAGAGAGAGAGAGAGAGAGAATGGACCATGCAAGTCGCCTCTCAAAACTGCTAAGTTTCAGTTAGCAACTTTCTTTTCCTTATTGGGATTAACTATATTTTCAATGAGAAGAATGAATTTGAGATTATATATTTGTTGGACAGATTCATCTTAGAATATTGAATGAAGTATTTTCATTATGTGATGCACCTGAATCTTCGAGATAATCTAATAGGGAAGGGAAGGGAAACAGACAGATGACATTTGAAGAGATTGAATTCACTTTCCTAGTGAGTAGCCATCATTTATTTCAGTAGTCTGATATCTTAAGTTTAGGATGAGTCCAATTTACTTTTATGAGAATATACTCAAGTCCCTTACCAAATAAACATTTGAAGAGAAATGTCCATTCTACCTATTTCTATTGCTGGACTTTCTCAGCCCTGCAGTATTTGAATAATGACACAGAGACTTATTAATTTTTATCATAGCTCAGGCGTTAGCTTAGGCTACCTCCCAGCTATCTCGTCTAAGGTAATAAACCTGACGATATTAGCCCATGTCTGCCATATGGCCCCTTACCTTTCACTCTGGGCATGTCTGATCTCCTCTGTGTCACACTGGGGAATCTTCCTGCACTTGATTCTTCCCACAGTCCCTATCTTTGCCCAGAATTCGAGCCTTCCCTTTCCTGTCTCAGCTACTAGCTGTCAATCTTTATTAAGTCAATCAAAGGTGAGGAGGGTATATATTTACAAAATATTGAGGCAGGTGATGAGTCATGAGAATAACAATACCAACATCCAGACAGTACTCAGTTCTCTCTCTATAGAAATCAACCATCAGATAATAAAAAGGCAAGCTTTAGAAATATACAAAGATGTTACCCCAACATGTTTCCTACTCTCTGTGTCTAGTATTGGGCTAATATTTAGTATTTAAGAATAGCTCTATTTAATAATTCCTTCCAAATTTAAAAAAAATGCTAGAGGTAGTGTCAAAGATAATTTAAAACACTCTGTCATGTTTATAGTTTGTATGAAACAAATACCTATAACTATATACTATTTAGCAATACGCCAACGAATTCTACCCAACAACCTTCCATTCTGTTCGCTTTCTACCACAAATCTAGTGGATGAAAGACTCTCCATTTGACTTATTCTCAGAACTGCTACAATTTCCACTCAGTGCCCGGATGGGATACATTAAGGGACTTCACAGCAAAAGTTCTCTTTCTTTTATTGAGCATGCTTATATCTTTAGCCCTACTAGCAGCAAACATTATGGCTGATGTTTTCATTCTAAGAATTGCTTTTAAAGGAGAGATGGAAGCACGGAGAGATTTTCATTGGATGTTAGATTTCCCAAAGTTTCTGGTTATTTAGAGAGTTTTGGGTTATTAGAATGATATTTTGTTATTTTGTGGTTTTGCTCACTCCAGAGATTAATGCCTGAGAGCTGACGGCAGACTGAGATTTTTAGCTCCACACATGTGTTTGCTGAAATTGTTGCATGGAAAATATAAGAGAAGCAAATATTTATTGTCCCAAATAGTCCAGTCTCTGCTGACTTCCTTTCACTTCCTGCAGCTGGGCAGAATATATTTTTACATTTAATAGATACATAATAATCACCCGTTTTAGCTCGATGGCTGCGACTCCGATGTCTCAAGATGGAAAAGCAGGTCATTTCCAGGTGCTCATCTATGGCAGCAATTCTAAAATTAAGTCTTTCGTCGACTTTAATCTTCAGAGAAACAGTTCATGTGATTGATTTTAAACCAGACATTAAAACTTAAATTAATTGTAAGAAAATTGTCTCTTGGATTTTCGTATCAAAGTGTAATTTCAAAAATCTAAAGTCAAATTTTACCTTTTCCCCAGTTAGCTGTATTTTCCTATTAATTAATTTATATACTTTACATTGTGATCACAGTTTCCCTTCCCTCCTCTTCTCACAGTCACTCCATCTCACCTCCCACCTACCCATCTCCCCCTCCATTTCTCCTCGGAGGAACGGCTGCCCTCCTCTGTTCTCATGCATATCAGCCCATCTTGACATATCAAGTTGCAGTAGGACTAGGCATGTCTTCTTCTTCTTCTTCTTTTTTTTTTTTTTTTTTTTTTTTTAGGAAAGGCAGCCTTTATTTCATGTGAAAGCAACCTTGTGAGATAGGAAGCTAGAGGACACTGTCATCTGTGCCAAATCTGGCGTAGTTGTAAATGTACTGGCATAATTCGGAAGCACATTTAGGAAACTGAGAAATGAGTGTGTCTGGGGAATCTCTGAGAATTCGGGATGAGAAGGGGAACCTTTAATGTTTACTTTGTACCTTTTGGTGCTGCCAGGCTACTGTTTGGTGTTGAACGCATTATTAGCATAGTCTGTCTTGTAAATGGTGGCACTTAAGCTCAAAACTAAGAAGAAAATGAGATGAAATGAATTGATCCCCATAACCGTTTTCTTCTAGAGCATCAGGCTAGGTTGAATCCGGGTGCTCAGATATTATGGGGCTTCTCTTGCTCCATCTCTCACCCAATTCTTGGGTTTACCCTCAACTAGGCTCTCCATCTGAAGTAAAATGGTAAGTGGCTACCAGTCACTTCAGACTTTAGCTTCACTTGGCTCAGGACAAAGAAGAGAAATCGCCTTTCCAAAGTTTCCAATGAGAATCTTGGGATTGAGTTTCCATGGATCAATTCTGTAGCCTGTCGTTCACTTAAGCCACTGTTAATTAGGCATGTCTTCTACTGAGGCTAGACAATGCAGTCCAGTTAGAGGACCAGGATATACAGACAAGCAACAGAGTTAAAGTTCAAGCTCCAGTTGTTAAGAATACCATATGAAGACCAAGCTACACATTTGTTACATATGTGTAGAGATCCTAGGTCCACCCCATGCATGCTCTTTGGTTGATGATTCAATGTCTGTAACTCTCCACTAGCCCAGGTTAGTTGATTCTGGAGGTTTTCTTGTGGTGTCCTTGACTTCTCCAGCTCCCTCCAACCTTTGTCCTCCTCTTCTGCAAGATTTGTATTTTGAGAAAGCTAGAAATAAGTCAATTTTCTAACTGTAGCAAACAAGGGAACATGGGAAATGGGCAACTGTTAACAGTTTGGATAAAATCAGATTTGTATGACTTCGGTAATGAAGTCAACAAAACATTGCTAAATCACATTTTCCTAACATACTCTTCTGTGCTCTGTGATAGAGGTGAACAGTTTGATCATTTTGTTAACTCACAGAAAGCATCTGTCAGCATCAAAGACTTTCATAGCTATCTTACTTGTGACCTTTACTTTTAGTAAGTTCCTGAAAACTGTGCTATGCTTATGAAGAACACAAAACCTTTAATATATTTTCTAATAAATTTTATCCTTATATAATAACTTTGAGACTGAAACACTATTAAAATGAGATTTTGAATAGTAATAATTCTGAAATTTGTACCTATACATTAATCATGGTGGGTAGTTTTAGGGTATTTATATCACTGCAAATGTTTTTTGAATGCTCAGTAAGTTCACCTGCCATTATAGATTTCTTTGTAATGGGCAGGTGAACTTACTGAGAGCAGTGTTTGCCTAGCTGAGAATTGTTGGTGTGGCGTTGGTGGTATAGTGGGGAGGATAGCTGCCTTCCAATTGAGAATTGTTGATAATTATCTGTGGCACACTGATGAGAGCTTGCACGTTCTACAGTTACAAAAAACCACTTACTAAAGGCTTTATATATGCTATTTAGTGGGTCTCCACAATAAGCTGTGCAATATCCTTATATAAAAATGTGGAGAATGAAACATTATTAAAATGAGAACTTGAATAGTAGTAATTCTGAATTACATATTAATAATAGGTATATTTCAGGGAACTTGTATCGCCATAATACTTGTCTAGTGTAAAATGCACTATTGTGTCTCTTTAAAGGGGAGGGACGTGGTGACAGAGAGATAAAGCTGTTTGCCCAAATCACATATTTAGAACTTTAAAGAGCTAGGGTTTGAACCATGCAATTGCCTTTAGAACTTATATTCAGATTCAATCCTCCGTTTTCTATACAATGTGGCCTAAGCAAACTGAGAATCTCAAAATTTACAGAATTAAAAGTTTCTAAATCATAAACAACTTTGTAATTTAGTTACATGTTAAATACAGTACTTCTTAAAAGTCAATCCAATACACTGTGCATGAAATTCACATAAATCTTTAAGAATTTTTTTTGCAATAGTGCATTTTATGAAGCTATAAGTCTTAACCTATGTTTATTCATTTCTGTGTGCCCTGAATTAAGTATGCTGGTTTTGGAATCTTAGCCAAAGAGATCCAATCCCTCTTCTATCACGTATTAGTTAAATCACTTGGACCTAGAAACATGGTCTCTGTTAACCTTGGCTTTATCATATTTCTTTTAGAAGAAAAATAGTGCATGGTTCATAAGGTTACATTGCCTCACTGTTATGGAAACGTTTTATTTAGCACCTACCATGTTCAAAGTGTGCAGAGTTCGTAGGAGCTGTGGTATGGATGTTCTCATGATGCTCTCTCCAGAGCTGGCCAGCCTAGGTCATGGCAGAAGGCCCAAGCAGCGGACAAGGTTTCATTTCCAGCCAGTGTGGTGTCGTCTTATGATGAACAAACACTCGTCATTCATCCTCCACTTCCAGGGACATCATTGTGCTTAGTTTTGTCATACTTCTAGTAATTATCTGTCTTTTTAGTTGCATCCTGCTCATTCAAAGAATAATTTTATTTTGAAAGAATGTAGCAGAGATTTTGACTCTAATGAGCTCTTCAAGTCAGAAAAATGCTGTATTGTGGGAAACCTTTTGTAAGTAATCCAAAGACAATTCCACACTTTAATTCTGGGTGGGAAAGCAGAATTAAGGTGGGAGCTGGAGCTAATGACTTAGAAGTGTCTATCTGCACAGTGATGCTTCAGAGTGGCAAGCGACTATACAAATGTATTTTGATAATTTAGTAACAGCATATGCTTCTGATTTTTGTCAAGTGTACAGGAAAAACTATATAGATTACTGTCTGGCTTTCTGAATTGAGTTTTCATTATTTTGATGGAAACATTTTTTTTTTCCCTGACAATTGGTAGTAAGATTCAAGTAAGATGCTCTATTAGTGTAAAATAAAATAATAAAATATAATTTCAAGGAACTTTTAGAGTTTTCACAACTTTCTGTTTATTATATAATACGTCATCTCAAAAGTATCTTAGGGCATACAAGCATAACTTAGCAGCTAAGAACACATACTACTATTGTAGAAAACATGATCCCAAGCACCTATATCGAGTAGTTCACAACTATCTGTAACTCCATTTCCAGGAGATCTGATGCCCTCTTCTGACCTCTGAGGGCACCTGCATACATATGTGCATGCACATAAGTAAAATAAAATCCATCTTTACAAGCAAAGGTATTGTAGTCAATATGACTGCTATAACACACTAGTACAAATCAAGTGGCTTATCCATGATAAAAATTTCATATATAAAGCTGGCAAGCAATTTGGCCCCAGTGATGTGCTTCCTAAACGAACTATACTTACTGTGACTGCACTCAGAGATTTAAATTTGTTATTCAATGAGAGTTATATATTTATCAGAGAGAGAGAGAGAGAGAGAGAGAGAGAGAGAGAGAGAGAGAGAGAAAGTTTGAGAAATGTGTAAGTTAGGGCTGGAGAGATAGATCAGCACTTAGGAACATGACTTTCCTCTTACAGAACACCCAGGCTGAGATTTCAACACTTATATGACAATTCAAAGCCATCTGGAACTCAAGTTTTGTAAAATTCAATGCCTTTTTCTTGACTCTGCACAAATATACTAACAGGCAAAATACTCATACATATAAATTAAATAAATAAACATAAAAGCCCTTAAATACATAAACTGTATTTTCATCTTAATCTTACTTAATTTGAAGAATAACTATGATTTAAAAAAAAGAAAAGAAAGAACCAAAATCACTCTCCTTTTCTCTTATTCAATTGCCAAGGAAAGACCTTTCAGTCTGTAACTATGCCTTGAAATTAGAAGACAACTTCCTGATCACAACATTGTAGAACATAAAATCCAGGAGTCAAGACTCACATCACGTCCGTGACATATTCATGTGCCTCTTGGATCTCTGTTTTAGCTTTTTGCTTATCACTGTCCCTCCCCATGTGTTATTCTTCAGAGGGGCAGAATGGTTTGCCTTTGGCCAAGCTCACATGTTAATTATTCTCTCTGACTGTTCTTGTTCCTTCTGCCCAAGTTCTTTCCCTCCAAGGCTTATCTTGCTCTGGGTATCTCTCTCAAGTCCCTCCTCTCATGAATACTTGCCAGACTGTTCCTCAGGATACAGCTTTTCTTAAATGTCCTATGTCCTCCTTGCCATATACATCATTTTTTTTAAATTCATTTCTCCCCACTTTAGTAATTCACTCTGTCATCCTTTAATGTGAAAAACTTATCCAAGTCTTTTCTCACCTCCCCAGTATCTCCATGGTGGGCAGAACATAATGTGTGCTACTGTGTACATGCAGATCTAAGTGTCAGTACACTGACAACATATTCGCTGTGTGCTGCTATTTAGGTAGTCATAAAGGAAATGATTTGTTTGTTTGTTTGTTTGTTTGTTTTCAAGACAGGGTTTCTCTGTGTAGCCCTGGCTGTTCTGTATCTCACTCTGTAGACCAGGCTGGCCTCGAAATCAGAAATCCACCTGTCTCTGCCTCCCAAGTGCTGGGATTAAAGGCATGCACTACCACTGCCAGACTGGAAATGTTTTTTTTTTTTTTAATGAATATATTTTAAATGGAAAAGAAGTATTCGAAAGGATGTGAAAATATATCATCTCCAAAGAAATAAGCTTATTTAACTCCAGTCCTCTAAATCCTTCAAGAACTGTATGCTCTCGGATTTACCTTATTTTTGGAATATCCTACCTCATGTCCTAGAACAGCCCTACTTAGAAAAGAGGGCAAAAATCCCATAAATACCACTTGTGAGTTGACTTCAGAAAGCACCAATAAATGTGTTGTCACCTAGCTGTTGACTGATTGGACCATCTGAGATTCTATCTCCAACAGTTGTGTTTGATGGGCATTTCTGTGGAGGCTGGCTCCTGAAGCTCTGTGCAGCAATCTCCTCTTTCCACTACATCGGGTATATAGTTCATAATGTTTTGACCTATGTGATTTATGTGTCTGTTTTCCACGGCTTTTGTTTTGATATCAGAAACCATTAATCCTTCAAAGCTGTGCAGTTGTAATGCTAACTGCCAACAGCAATGATTTGTAATTGGAATGAGAATGTTCTGCGGCCCTTTTATAATAAGTCTGATTTGTTTTCAAATGACCACATTTTACTGCTGAGGAAAAAAAATCAAATGTACAATTCATCTTAATTCCTCAATAAAAATCATGGTCACACTTATCTAAGCTAAACCTGAGCTTTCTTACCTTGCCATTATGTAAACATTTTACATATAATACAACAACACTATCTTCCTGCTTGCTAAAATATAACTAAGAAACAAATTATTATTTCTGTGGTCAACATTCTTATGAATTTTTATCGAGATTAACATTTTGGTGTGATATAAAAATCAAGCTTTCTCTCACACCACCTCATCTCATTAGTAATCAGCTATAAATTTTATTTTTAATTTCCCTGTGTGGTTTTATGAAGATAACATATTAAAGGCTAATTTGTGGGTCATTATAAACTATGTACTTTCACTTGTGAGCTCCTATAATGACAACTAATGTCATAAAACCCTTTTATTTGAAATTACTTTCATGAACCCCCAGGGTATCCTTTATTCTGTGTATAAAGAGTAAAGCAATATAGCTCTTCAGTCCTTAGAGACTCTTTGAAGATGATTTTGGTGCAATCAAACCTGGAATGGAAGGTCTTTTAGTTATGGATAGCTGTGTTTATTTGGAATGACTGTGTAGGAGGAAGATGACACTAAGCAAAAATTATAGAGAAGAACATGTTGAAGAATCAACATCAGATCAGTCCAAGTATATGTTAGCTTATCTACCAAGACAGCTGCACACCTCACTAATGAAGTGCTGGCAAAAGGATATCAAGTCCCCCAAAACTAGGTATATATTTCATGCCAAAACTTATCTGTGGTTTGCCCCACTCCCACAACAAGGGTTTTTTTTTTTTAATTTTATTTTAATTTTACTGTATTCGGGATTCTGCCTTCCCTCTGAGAAATGAAGTATCCCATTTTATAACACGAAGAACTTCAGATTCTAAGTGACTCCCTTGGTTGAACCTGATTTGTTTTTCAGGGAATGATGTACCTGGAAGAAAGGAGGCTTGTTCATCGGGATCTGGCAGCCCGCAATGTGTTAGTGAAATCTCCAAATCATGTTAAAATCACAGACTTTGGACTGGCCCGACTTTTGGAAGGAGATGAAAAAGAATACAATGCTGATGGTGGCAAGGTAGGTAGAGCTGAGAGCAATAGCTCTTGAAAAATGTACTAACCTATCTCTTCATATCCCATCGGAACAGCAGTGCGATAATTCTTAGAGACAGAATATGAACCTTTAACACAGGGCTGTAAAGATTGTCTCATTCATCCTGAGACTAAAGAGCTATTACGGAACGGCAGTTTCTTATGTACCACTTAGAAATTTGGGTACTACCAACAATCATAATTCCTATGAAAGCTAACCATTCTTGGCTTTACTTTCCTTAACACCAAAAATGATACCTTGTGATGACCTAGTAGAGCTGGTTTGATTTCACTTATATCATAGGGAATGCTTTACTTACATTGCTGGTCACTTGACTGTACACTAGAATACAAGCTAAGTCATTAATGTTGAAGATTAACTCTCTAACTCCAACGTTGCCTGGCGACTGTGTTTCTGCACATCTCCCTCTCCAAACGGTTTCACATATGCCTTAGTTATAGATCTTTTACTTACTGATTAAGCCACACTCTTCGCTAATTAATTTGGGAAGTTTGTATGTGAAGATCTATCTTGCTTAATTAAAGAGAACTGTGTGAGACCAGATCAATGACACAAATCCAAAAATTCTGAATCTCTGTTGAACTATGAAGTTATGATATGAAAAGATTATTTATATAAATGTGAATCTGTTAATTGTATACCTTACTTTTCTCTCATAAGAAAATATTTACAATAATAAGCTTCTAAATACTTAGCACTGATTCACCTTAGGAGTTTAAATAATTGTCTATATTCGAATGTTACTAAAAGGAAGATAACAAAATTGTATAAAATATAAAAATTTTAATTTTGAGAAATTATCTGACCTATTCCTAATTTTGTCAGCCTATTCTTGTCTGTTTACTACCAAGAGCAGTGGTTGAAAAAAAATCACAGCTTTGAAATTTTCAACAACATTTCTCAGAAATAGCAGTCTATAAATCATTGTCTTAAGAACATACAACTGTGAAGTTTGTCTAAAGCAAGATTCATTATCGCTTTAAATGCCTGGTCACCATTAAGTCTTTATCAAGCCACCTATGATTTAAACTTACTTCTGTAACACAGTGTCCATACTCCATAAAGTCTGCTAACTCCTGGCCTATAGGGAAATTACTTTCAATGTGTCTTCCGTTCCCTTTCGGTGAATCCCATGATTCTGTCATAGAGTTACCTTGGCGTCACCTTGGTGAGCAGCCAACCTCATGATTTCAAATGCCCATTTAGTTTTAAGCTTTCAACTGCAAAGTAGAAATGTTTATCTTTATCCCATAGAATCTAATTATATCCCCAGCTACATACCGCTGCCCTTTGAGTTGAAATGCGTTCTGCTGACCCATCACCCACGGGGGATGTGGGTTGAGTTGTTTTTCTTGTAGTGATGATGGATTTGTGCTGATCTCCTCACATTCCTTTATATTCTGAGCTCCTATTTTGAGAATGGTACATATTTTCAATTCTGCCTTACCAAGGCAAGGGAGATCATTTGTGACCGAAGAACAAAGCAAAGCTAACTTTGGAATTCATGAATTTTAGACATTTTAGTGACCAGAAGAGGACGTCGGGGCAACTGAATAAACAATTGATCACATCTGTGGCCAAAACTGTATCTGAGAGAGAGATGAGATCACTGAAACTGAAGGAGTCTCACTTTTGACAAAGCATCGTGTAGAAAGATTGTCAGATTTCATAATGCCAGGCATAACATCAGGTCAAAATTTAGATACTAGACTTTAAAAAATATATAAAGTGGTTTCCACTCTTAATTTTCTTTGTATTGTTTATGAAGGTTTAAAATGTGTCCTTTGGTTAATTTATGAAATACAAATTTGAATTCATTTGTTCCATATCTTGAAATATACATAGCAATATAGACATTCCATCAAAACTATAATTGAGGTCAATCCAGAGATTAGCATCTAAGAAACATTTTTAAAAGATGATTTCTTGTGTAATTTTAATAATTTACTTTTTATACTTTTATAGATGCCGATTAAATGGATGGCTCTGGAATGTATTCATTATAGGAAATTCACACATCAAAGTGATGTTTGGAGCTATGGTAAATATCTTTGTAAATTTGTCCTCCTAAAGAAACATAAATGTTTATCTCATCCAAAATAAATAAAGTCAATTGTTGGTAGTATTTATTAGAAACAAATACTGAGAAACTTGATTCTCTAAAGTAATTAACTCTCTGGTCTCTCATTTAAAAAAATAATAATAACCCAAATCACAATTTTATCTGTCTTTTTTGTGATTTATCTTGTTCTTCTAAATCTAAAACATATAATATCACTACTACATTTTCTTCTATGAGCTTTGGTTTGAGAGAAATTTGTCTGACTGATCTACTCATTCTTACACACACACACACACACACACTCACACACACACACACACACACACACACACACACA
>JADRCC010552204.1:0-11215 GCA_019843855.1 Hylomyscus alleni
ACCACTGCCAGTTGTCTAACCTGAGCCCCATGTAAATTTGCAGTTGACTTTGAGGAGAGATGCTTCACCACAGACTTTCCAAGTGAAAGGCAGAAACAGGAACTGACCTGCAGTGCTGGCCAGTTCCTCCGATGGAACCATTTCCACAGTGACCAAGCTCAAACTGCAGACCTGAACATGGACTTGGGAGGAGATGAGTAACTAGCTCTCCTGAATTGGGATGACTACCTCCTCCAGCACACTGACAGCCTTACACACCACAGGTTCAACCTCACCGTGGGCAGGTCAAGGCTCAGAGCTGGGAGGCCTGTGCTCAGAGTTCTAGGCTGATCACCGGTGGGACCACATCCACGTCTTTCCCCCTGATGCTGGCTTATGGACCAACACCAGCTTTGAGCACAGTTGGAACATATCAGCTCCTAGCTGACTCTTGCAGCACTCCCTGGAGAGAGGAGTACAGTTTTGAAATGCTTCTGTGATCTGAAAACCTGGCTTGCATGGACCAGAGCTCATGCCCTGCCAGGGTCAGCCTGTGTTTCCTGGTTTTAGCTTCTGTTTCCCCCAGTTTTATCTGTTCACTACCTGCAGGCACACAATGCCAAGAGCTGGCAGAGATCTTCTGCCATTTTATGGGCTGGGGAACTTTGGAGAGTGTGAACTCTTTTCTTTTCCAGAGTTAGGGTTTCTCTGTGTAGCCCTGGCTGTCCTGGAACTCATTATGTAGACCAGGCTGGCCTCAAAACTTAGAGATCTGCCTTGCCTCTGTCTCCTGAGTTCTGGGATTAAAGATACATGCCACCACTGCCCAGCTGAGAGGAAATTCTTATTTAGAGAGAAAACAGGCCAAAGAGAGCTCATCTGGGGGCCCTGAACACTGGAACAGAAAATCAGGAAGACCCTAGCTAGGTTATTTTAGTTCTGCACAATCAGGCCTCTCTCTCCTCAGGCCACGACAAGCCTCAGTTTCTTCCTCTGAACACTGGGAGATGATAATCAACTCAGTCTGTTATCAGAACTGATGTGTGTCAAGTGAGTGGCTGACATAAAGTAAAGCCGTCTGGAAGGCATTATCTCAAAGGCTAGCATAAAGCAGCAGGTGGGAAACGTTCACTGTAGGAAGACACACCTTGGAGGCAGGCGGCATCGTTTCATGGGTTGGGCCCTGTACAGAAAGCTAGCTAAGCATAGGATCCACCCCTTCTCTTGGCCCTGGGTGTGTGAGGCTTCAGGTTGCTGTCTGCCTTGATGTTATTGCCCTGCACCAATGGTGGTAACCTGGATTTGTAAGCCGAAGCAAACCGTCCCTTCCTGGTCTAGATCAGCAAACGCCTGGACACTGAGGGTCTCGCCCCACTCTAAATGCCTTCCTAGCCCATGGAGGCATTGGATGCTAGGTTCATGTTTCTGCTCTACATGGCAACGCCCGGAGCATTAAAGCTGCATAAGCATGGAAATTCTCAATAATAAACATGGTGACTTGAGTCATTAGAATTCGGTTTAGCATAGATTTTTTTTAAAAAAACCTTCTCTCTGTCTCCTCCACATGCAGGCAATGTCATAGGTCACCATTCAAGAGCCCTCCTCCCATCCAATTCTCCAGCCACTGTCCCTGCCTGGATCGTCAGTGGATTCTTGGGTCTCATGGCCTCTGTGAGGAAGTAGATAATGAGGGAAGTTGGCCTTTATTGCCAAGCTGTTGGCTGTACAGCCAACTTTCTAGGTCTATGAATCCGGCCCTTGGTCAAAGCAAGCTGCAGGTTCAGGCACAGCTAAAGGCCCAGAGGGCAGCCCTTGAGCATTCCAAGCCCATTCCGTGTCTTCTGCATTTATATTGGTTTGTTGTTATATTGGTCTTTACCTAGGTGTCTTTCCCTCCTCCCTAAGGGGCTTTGATCTATTCTTCCCACTACAGGAATGGATTCCCTTGCCTAGTTCCAGAGGTGGGAATCTCTGCCAGACAGAATACGAATTGAAAAGCCTAACCACTCTTGCCAAGTTTTGTAAACTCGGCAAGGACCCCATAGCTCCCAGGTATGATGGATGCTTATCCAAAGCCTACCTGACCCAGGACCCTCAAAGTTGCGCTCAATTGCTCTCCCCAAACCTGGCGCTTGTGCTGGCTGGTGGACTGGCACAGTGAGTGTGGCCTAAGTTTGTATTTTGGCTGTGTCTAGACAGGTGTGACAGCATTCACCTCTTAGGAAAAGATGGCTCCCGTGACTTCAAGTGTAGCCCTTTCCTACTGTCTCAACTGGTCCCACCTATTCCTAGGCTGTTGTATTTTCCTTTAAATGGGCCACATACTCTGTGCACGAGCTTCTCTCTCCTATGTAGTGATGACAGGAGAGGAGGTGTGATGGTCTTCTTGTTCAGAGAGGAGACCTGGAAGCCTACGACGGGTAGAGGTCTGGGTCATCTAAGGCCTAAAGCTGCCTAAAGTCTAAGGTTCTTGAAGCCTGGAAAGTCAGAGGTCTCTGGAGCCTGAGGTCTAGGAGCATGTTGGGCAAGTGTGGTTTGGTCCTGCTGAACACACTCAAGGTTGTTGGCTCAACAGAAGCTGCAGCTATGCCTTGCTGAAGGGCTCCTAATGGCTCCCATGCCTTCAGCACAGGGATGTTGGTCTGTGCTTCAGTCACAAGGCTACAGCCAGATAGCATGAGATGCTGGGAACGTGGAGTGGAGTGGAGTGGGTAGAGAATGGGGAGGCCTAGCCTTGAAACCACGTGTGTCAAGCGAATCTGAGTCAAATGAGATACAGCTAAGAATGTATCATCGAGGGGCTAAAGAGATGCTCAGCAGTTAAGAACACTGACTGCTCTTCCAAAGGACCGAGGTTCAATTCCGAGCACCCACATGGCAGGTCACAACTGCCTGTAATTCAAGGGATCCAACACCCTCATACAGACGTACCTGCAGGCAAAACACCAATGTACATAAAATAAAAGTAAATTAAAAAAAGAATGTAACCCCCATGTAACCGTAATAGTTGTTAGCTGTCAACTCGATAGAATCTATGGCCACCTGGGGAACGGACCTCTGCGCATGCCAATCATGAGAACTGCTTACATTAACTGAGGAGACTCATCTTAATTTGAGTGGGACCTGGGCTGTAAAAAGTGGCAGAAAGTGGGGCTGGCAGGATGGCTCAGCGGGTAAGAACACTGACTGCTCTTCCAAAGGTCCTGAGTTCAAATCCCAGCAACCACATAGTGGGTCACAACTACCCGTAATAAGATCGGATGCCCTCTTCTGGTGTGACTGGACAGCAACAGTATACTTATCTACCTATAATAATAAATAAATCTCTGGACTGGAGTGAGTAGGGACTGAGTGAGTGGGGCCAACTGGAGTGAGCAGAGGTCAGAAATTCAGTTCCCAACAACCACATGAAGGCTCAACAACCATCTGTACAGCCACAGTGTACTCATATGAATAAATAAATAAATAAATAAATAAATAAATAAATAAATCTTTTTAAAAAAGGCAGAAGGTGGGTTGAGCACTATCTAGCATTTATTGCTGTTTTTTGACCTTGGAATGCAATGTGACCAGCTGCTCTAAGCTCCTGCTGCCCAGACGATCCAGCTGAGATGGGCTGAACCTTGAACTCTAAGCCTAAACGACCCCATTTTCTCTTATGTTGCTTTGGTCAGAGTATTTGATCGAAGCAAAGAGAAAGTAACCAAGTCAGCAACTATGAGGAAAGCGTGCTGAACTCGAGATGAGAAACTGTGGCCGAGGTGGCAAAGATGGGGGCAGGCAGGAGCCCTGCATTCTCCCAGGTGCCAGCCTCAGGGCTGGAGAGACGGCCCAGCAGTTAAGAGTGCACACTGCTCTTGCAGGGGACCCTCGTGTGATTCTCAGCACCCACACCCGGCAGCTCACGACCGCCTTTAACTCTGGTTCCAGGAGGCCCAATGTCCCTGGGCTCTGAGGGGACATGCCCTCACAGATACATACTCAGCACACAGTTACAGGCACACATGTAATTAAAATAATAAAAGTAGATATTAAAAACATCAGTGTAGGGGGCTGGAGAGATGGCTCAGCGGTTAAGAGCACTGACTGCTCTTCCAAAGGTCCTGAGTTCAAATCTCAGCAACCACATGGTGGCTTGCAATCACCCGTAACGAGATCTGATGCCCTGTTCTGGAGTGTCTGAAGACAGCTACAGTGTACTTACATATAATAAATTAATTAATTAATTAAAAAAAACCCCACAAAATATCAGTGTAGTCAAAGAAAAGAAAGGCCCTTGAAACGTAGCACACTAAAGGAAGCTAAACATTGTACTGACTGTTGGATTTGGAATTCCTAAGCTTTTCAGCATCCTCAAGGACCGTGATGACCTGTGATCCAGTCAGAGATGCTACATCTGGAGCCGCATCCACCGCCATCATGAGAGAGCTCTGCACTCTGGCACTCCCAGCGACTACAATATAGACTCAGGACATCACTGACTAGAAAAGATCCAGATATAGACCTTGTGTGATTTAGGAGGGAAGTGTGTGCGTTCTGGGGGTAGGAGAAGGCACTTGACAATTGCTGAGATAAGTTAACTCACAGGGTACCCAGGAGTCCTTGTTTCAACGAACCATTTACACTTAAAGGTTTCAAGTTTGAAATCAGTTTCAAACGACGGGTTAAAAAAATGTGCTGGGCTGGGGGACGGCTCAGTTGGCAAAGTGACTGCTGGGCTGGGGACAGCTCAGTTGGCAAAGTGACTGCTGGGCTGGGGGACGGCTCAGTTGGCAAAGTGACTGCTGTATAAGTTTGAGAGCCTGAGTTCTGATTCCCAGAACCTATGGGAAAAGCTGAGCATGGTGTGTGTGTGTGTGTGTGTGTGTGTGTGTGTGTGTGTGTGAGAGAGAGAGAGAGAGAGAGAGAGAGAGAGAGAGAGAGAGAGAGAGGCAGTATGTGTGTGTGTGTGAGAGAGACAGAGACAGAGACAGAGAGAGAAAGAGAGAGTCATTTCAAATGAAATCCCATGCAGAACACTATCCTTGACACTGGTCTGTTGGAGGTGAGACTGGCCTGAGGTGCAGGTATCTGTGTTACACCTGGAGAGCCATCAGATGCCTCATAGAACCCCGCTTGGAATCTACAATGTGGTTCTGAGACAGGAGACTAGAGTAGGGAAGGAGGGCTCAGAGGCATCAAGAGTGACATCAAGAAGCCAATGGCAGAGGAAGGATGGAAACCCCTCCCGCTTGGGCTGCAGGTAATAAATGGGATCATAAAGAAGAAAACCCCAGTGATCTTCAAGTGCTGGGGAAGGTGATGCTAGGTAAGTGACCCAGAAAAGCCTGGGATGCTCAGAGCGCAAGCCCTGCAGCCTCACACCTTTCCTAGCTCTCTGGCCTATTCCCACTCTTGGGTTCTTGCCTGTGCCCTTTTCTTAATAAACTGTCTCTTATTTCTATTACTCCTCATGTGTCCTGGTTCAATGCTCGAGTGTATAAGACTTGGAAGGCTCAGTGGTTGTTCTCTGGACTCTGACCCATGCCCATCATAGAGCAACTTCCTTATTCCCAGGAACACGGTGGGCAGACAGTGACCTGTGTACCCCACCCTCAGAACACGTGGACTCGGGAACCGCACAGCCCCCGGCTAAACCCATAGCTTTTAAGGGTCTGTCTAGGGCTGGGCAGTGGTGACGCATGCCTTTAATCCCAGCATTCGGGAGGCAGAGGGAGGCGGATTTCTGAGCTCGAAGCCAGCCTGGTCTCGAAAAGATCTGTCTAACCGAGGTACAGCACCCACGTCGTGCCCACATGGATGCCCCATAGGTTTATCATCTAAATTAGGGTACAGCATGGTGTGTGTGGGGGTGATCTGTTTCCTCCCAAATGAAGATTCTCTGGGTGGGGTAACCCAAGATGGGCTTCCACTCCAGGGCTCAGCCTTGGTCAAAGGGAACTCACTGTCTCCTGATAAGATACCCCTGGCTTCTGGCCTGAAGCTGGCCTGGGCTGCCTGGCGTGTCAGGTCCCCTTGGCTCTGTTCTTCCATTATTCCCACTGGAGAACTGGCTACCTGCCTCCCCCCACACCCCCATAATATTGTTTTCATATTGTTTTCTTCATTCTGACCTTCTTGAAGCTGGCTAAACTCCTCCCACCCCCTGGCCCCCGCCACCCTGCGGTCAGGGCAAGCTTTCAGTAGCTGAATTCATGGTTAGGAATGCTCACAGTGTCTGAATGTGCCTCCCTGTGCCTGGCTTGTATTTCATGGTCTTAAAACGAGAACTTGGAGAACGAAACAGCACTGCTTCTACCTCAGTCAGCAGAGTCCTTGGCCCTGTCCTTGCCCTGAGTCCTGCAAGGCCTGTGAGAAATGATCCTGCAGTTAGAAACAGCCATGGGTCAGTCAGGCAGTTAGCAAGTGTGAGCATCTGGTGACACACTAACCACAGTCCTCCTGAGCCCCAGAGAGTGCACCTCTTTACACAGGAGGAAACTGAGCCCAGTGCCTCCATCACCTGGACAGTCAGGCAACTAGAAGCATCAGAGCCCAGATAGACATTTGGGTCTAGGTTTTCATGTCCTTTCCTTTCCGACTTGACCAAATTGCACTGCTTCCCCCCCCCCCCACACCTATGCAGGACACCCCAGGCCTGCCATCCTTGCTTCTGTTTTAGAAGAGAAGGCGTGCCACCTTCCTAGCTTGTTTCCATCCCCCAGCCTTCAAGGTCTCACTGGGGCTGTCAGGCATTCTGGGTGCCCTCCCTGGGTCCTAGGCCTCTGGAGCCGACTGTGCTGCCAGACATCCACGAGGATGAGGCTTTGCGTTCTGAAGGCTGCCCACGGTTGCTGCCTTCCCCCACTGGGCACTTTTAGGTAGGAGTCAGTTGCACTTAGAGTCTAGCCGTCTCTTGTCCTGCAGACTGTACAAGATCCCCGGCCCCCAAAAGACCAGCTCTTCCTGACACAGCACTTCTCTATGACAACATAATCACCGTGCAGCTTTATCCCCATGTGCCTTTTGCCCTTCAGGAACTCCAATCGTTTTCTCAGTTGCAGGACACATATTGGTCTTACACAAAAGAAGGGCCTCCAACCTGCGGCCTCTCCCAGGCCCACGTGGGAGGCGGGCTAGGATGCAGGACCCTTGTTCCACATTCCAGTGCCATGCCAAACAACTCTTTTCTGTTGCCAGTGGGCCAAGCTGGGCTGCTCATCCATAAGGAACTTGAAGAGAAAGAGGCCCTCTCGGCCATCTCAGGCATTGAATCTGCTGGTGCTGGGCACTGGGGTGAAATGATACAGCTTGTTCCTAATATCTTCAAGTCCCCACGTGTGGCTCTGACTCACTAGAACCTTGGCTTCTCTCCCATAAAGAATCTGGGCCCAGAGAGATAAGTGACTTGTTCCAGGTCTTACAAGTGGTAAGGGGCAGACTAGACATCCCAAGGTCACAAGGGTGGTTCTCTTTGTTGTGTGCCATGGCTGCCAAGTACAACTACACACGTGGCTGCCTGCACCAGGGTATCCAGCTGAAGGGCTGGGTGCAGGATGAACTCCAGCTAGCATTTATTCCCTGTGGAGCATGGGTTCTTCTGCCAGTGTACCTTGAGGTGCGCTGTGGCAAAGTGGCTACAAATGGGTCTCATGATTCTACTCCCTCTCTTCTTTCCTTCTTCCCTGCACCCTTTGCAATGTGACTTTGGAGCTTTTTCCATCCAAAGGGGACGTGTGTTTCACCCCTTGAATCTGGGTTTATCTTGTGACAAGGCAGGCCAATGCAGGGTGGCAGTCTGTCATGATATCAGGCCCCAACAGGCTCTGCTCACTACCCTGGACTCCAGCTGGTCACAGGCATAACCTGGGGCCAACATAGTGGAAGATGTTATGGCCCGAAGTCCATCCAGATAGACTATATCCAGGTACCCACCAACAGATGGGCCTGGTCATCTTCCCTCAGCCACTTCTGCTGACTTTGGTGAGTACAGACCAGCTTCTCTGTGGTCTAGTGAGCTCCTGTCAACACAGTCGGAACCTACCCCATCCAAGTTCACACATGCCAAAGTCAACATTATTCCCTAAAAAGGTGGCTCTTTTAGAAGTGGGGTCATTGCAGATATGGTTGGCTGAGATGAAATCCCACTGGAGTAGGGCAACACTGATCCACTGTGGCCTGTGTCCTCATAAGAGGGAAATGTGGACACAGAGAACACACAGGAGATTGGTGAAGGGAGACTGCTGGGGTTTCAGACTTAGAGATGAGGCTGGGCCAGATCCTACTCAGCGCCTCAAAAGAGCACAGCCCTGCCCCACTTTGATCATGGACTCCCACCCTCCACCATTGAGGCTCTGTGGTTCTGCGTGTGAGTCACCGTGTTTTAGCACTCCGTGCGAACTCACAGGGCACCTTTTCCTAACGCATGAGCACAGGCATGGCTAGTTCACTGTCTGTCTCGAAGGCACTGGGAGGTACTGTTTTCTTCCTCGCCCAGGTCACCCCGTGGTGTGCCCAGGAATGCCTCCTACTCTCATCTTGCTTTAGTTCTCTTGGGAGTCCAAGCCCGCTTACCTGGATTGCCAAGAGCCATGGAGTCATAGATGAGCTTGCAGGTCTTCAGCAAGATGGAGATCTTCTTCCCTGGTGAATAGGCCTTATGCATGCTGGTCAGCTTCTGCAGGATCTTCTCCATGACAGGCACCTCAGGCACGCTGGTGGTCACGCCCAGGTCGGTGGTGGTGGTGGCCAGGATCACCAGCTGGTTCTCCTTGAGCTGCTGCAGTGAGCCGTCCCGGGTGTGGATCTCCAGCAGGCTGGAGTTGATGGCCTCTTTCAGGGGCTTCAGGACACATTTGTACAAGGCTGACTCCACAATGGCCTCTGTCGGGGTGAGAGCACAGAAGTGAGAGGGGCAGCTACGGGAGCCTTCCCACCCAGCCCTGTTGCCTGGCAGTACAGCCTTTCCATCCTTGGTTTCTACTTAGCTCTGACATGCAAGCCACTCTGCAGGTGCACTGGCACCAGATCCTCTCATACCTAATATCCTGGTCTCTCCAATGCAGTGTTCTTCCCTGGGAAGGGCTGGGAGCAGAGCCTGCCTATTAGCACACATTTCAGAAGGCACTAGACATACTGCAGTTATGCAGTGTACAATCGGGGCAGCTGTGTCCTAAAGGCAGAATTAATCTTAATGCCTGTTGCATTTCTCGAATCCAGGAGATTTTGCTTGCATCGTCACTGATACATGCATTCCTTGCCTGCACTGCTCCTTCAACCTGCCAGGTGTATCTTTGCCCCTGGACTTTTGCATCTCATGCTCCCCTTGCTGTACAGCTATCCACACAGCTTGCCCTTCACCAAATATTACTATTACTATTATGCGCAGTCCTGCTCAAACTGTGGGATGGGAGTTAAGGAGCTTGGATATCATAATAACTCTAACGTGGATGTCATGATGCCCCTCTAACAATAGACAAGTTGGGCTCTGATGGGGCCTGTGGAGGCTAAGCAAGGCTTTGACTTATAGCTGCTGCTCTGGGTGACAGGTGGGAACATTCTCTGGAATGGCCCCATCTCTTGACTATTGACCCAACAAGAGGAAGCCTGAAGTCCTTATCTCTCCAGGAGGGAGGCTGGACAGCTATTCTCTCTTATGGAGGTCTGACTGGAAGCTAGTCTTGTGCCTCCTTCTGCCCCTTCACCAGGAGAGCACAAATTGCCTGTCTCTCACCCAACTTTGTGGAGAATCTGTCCTGACAGCTGGCCACCCAGGGACAGCTGTCATCCCACTGTTTTTGACAAGTCTGGTTCAGACTTCCCAGGGTCACCTGTACTAGTGATAGTTCATATCTAGTGTCAATCTCATCGGATCTAGAAACTCTTTGGAGACAATCTGTGGGTGTGTCTGAAAGGGAATTTTCAAGATTAGCTTAAAGCTGGTGGAAGACCCACCCTAAAGGTGAGCAGGGCGATTCCCTTCTGGGCTAGGCTCCTAGAATGAACAAAGAACAAAGGAGCTGACCATCAGCATTCATCTCTGCTTCCTGACTGAATGCAGCTGCCTCATGCTCCTGCAGCCGCGCCTTCCCCTTCACAGCCGACAGTATCCTCAAACTTGAAACAAAATAAATCTCCCCTCCCCCATGCTGCTTTTTGTTATTTTGTTACAGCAGCAGACTGGTAACTAATATAACTGGCCCTGCGTGGAGCCATTACTGGATAGCTCTGGATCACCATCCCTCTTCATAACTCTCCTCATGCGCTTCCCTTCCAGGCCAAATCCTCAGCCTGAGGTCCACAGCCTGGTATGAGAGGCCTCCATGTTTTTCTATGCCCGTTCATAGTTCTGCATTGCTGCCTGAGATCTTCCCTGGGCACAATCTATTTTAGTCTCGGGGCTGTTTGTGTGTTGCTGGGTTCCAGACATCTGTCTTGAGCCCTCGTTCTCCCCAGACTGTAGACTCAGCCTCAGCAGCTTCCACCCATCTCCTCCTGGATGTCTAGTGAGGTAGGAGGCCATCTTTCTTGACACAGAACCCCAGGGTTTCTCCTAGTGTGTGCCTTCGGGCTTGTAGTTATGGCCTCCTAGCAATGCTTATACTGGCTTTTAGCTCTTCTGAGCCGTATGAGGTCAGCTATGTCTTCACCCATTTCTGTGGCAAGTGTTTCATTGTGCTGCCTCCTGCCCAACCTTCTTGTCTCCAGTGCATCTTGTCATGACTGTAGCTCTGCTCGCCTCTAGTCTCTCTGCTCCTACTCAGCTCAAGGACCAGAGCTGTGCTGGATACACACGAGGCCCTGGCATTCCTGCCTTGAACCTGCCACAGCCTGGTCCCTTGCAGAAATGCTAAATCTCAAGAGTTGTAATGCTGTGAGCCACCTCTCCCCAGGCCTCCAAACCCCACTCCCTGCCTTCTTTACACTTATGTCATCTTCCTTCATGGCTTTTTGGCTTTCTTAAAGATTACCTGTCATTTGTCAGAGTAAGAGCTTCCTGAGGGCGGGAGGGATGTAAGATTAGCTAGCTTGCTGCCATGTTTTTCCCAGGATCAGGTGGAGGTATAGTGCTGACAGATTACTCATATAACTCATTTCCTCCCCAGAGAAGCTCTGTAGGGCAATGCTTAGGTCTCTGGGACATGATAACAGTTAGTGGAAAAAATCAGGGGTTTGTGTGGGTAGCCTTTGCATGCACCATCCAGAGCATCCTGCCCAGGTGAGCCCTCCATCCCTGGTGGGGTAGACACATAGTTAT
>JADRCC010552206.1:0-13450 GCA_019843855.1 Hylomyscus alleni
AGCATGAGACATTTTACTAGAAATAATTCTTGGCATGATTTTTCAAGACAGCATTTTCTGGAAGTCTTTAAAGGAGGATTATCACATTTTATACTGAGCTGAATGCTGTTTTTATTTCATTTTTACTAGCCAAGACATGAGCTTGGAAAACAACTTGCCGTACGAGAGAGGTGGTGATTACCCAATATGCTTTTGAAATCTATTTCATGTAAAGAAATAGAATTTTGAGCCTCATCAATTTTTAAACACAAAGGAAGTACTTGACATACTGTGGTGAAAAAAAGTTATCGTCGCTCATTATTAATTCACAGATCAGCTGTTCAAGCAAAATTGTTTCTGAATTTATAGCAAACTAAAAGGAGCATAAAAGTTATTTCTTCCTTGTGGTTTCCATAAACAGCTTTAGCAGGTACTAGGTAATAAGAGCAATATAAATGCCTCTCCACATAGATAAGTGGAGCTGTGATTGGGCGGGAATGCATGTAATGTTTGCAGACCACCCGTCCATTCCAAGGCAGCACTCTGGCTTCTCCCATACTCTTTTTTCCTCTTAAGACAGAGATGTGGTGTCTTATATTACTACCTATTTCTGAAAAATAAAACAAAATCTCCAAAGAACTTTAAAGTGTTGCATATAAGGGCCCTACAGGGATGCTCAAATCAAGCCTGTTGTTGTTACTATTATTACATAGTACATTTAAAGAAACTAAGGCCAAGTTAGAGAGGCAGCTCTAAGGCCTTCTGTGGATAGGTGACTATTCAGATATGTGTTGGTATTTCCAGTGTGTACATTAAAACCCAGGAGTAATACCCTCTCCACATTTACTCTTCCTAAATTATTTAAGTTTTACAACATTCTCAGGCAATATCAATAATAATAAATAGCTCTAGATTTATCAATATTGTTAATCAGAGAGGAAACACTAAGATGGCCAGAAACCTCAAGAATTTCTATAGACTATCCATAGCACTGATACTAAGTGTTCTTAGAAGTGGGTAGTCACCTATAGAAGTCTCTTTGCAAATGGATGTAGGATGTAGTTCTAAGTCATCTTATGCTGCAATGACAATTTAAATGATTGTCTGGAGCTCTGAGGCTTTGTCTAATAGAGACAAGGAACAAGTTTGTAGCTCAGTGGTGAGCATTTGTTGTGTATGTACCATGTCTAAGTTCAATATTCTGTATTGCACAAAAAAGTTTTTCTTTTTTCTTTTTCATTTTTTAAAATAAAATTTTATTGGATATTCTCTTTACTTACATTTTGAATGTTATCCCCCTTCTGGTCCCCCCAAAATCCTTTAGCTCATTCCCCTCCCCTACATCTATGAGGGTGCTCCCTTACCCACCCACCTTCTCTTGCCTCCCTGCCCTGTATTCCCTTACACTGGTGCATTGAGCCTCCACAGGACCAAAGTCTTCCCTTACGATTGATGCCCAGCAAGGCCATCCTCTGCTACATATGCATCTGGAGCCATGGGTCTCTCCATGTGTACTCCTTTTAGTTGTCTCCTTTTACCATGTGCATTAAAGGGATTGAATCATCTGAGTTGGCAGCCAGTGCCTTTATTCTCTGAGACTTATAGCCAGTCCCTTTCATCAACTGTTTTGATATAGCTTACTATTTTATATATAACATTTTAGCTGCTCTAAATAACTCAACACAAGAAGAATTTATAAACATTAATCAAGCATTGAATATCTAAATTATGCAATATGAAAGCAGGTGTTGGAAGACCTCTAAAGAAAACAGCAGTGGATGAAGCTACAGGATAGGATTTATTATAAGGTCCTTGCTCATGTGACTGTAAAGGCTAAATAATCCAAGTAAGTCATGTGCAAACTCTAGATGCAGGAAAACTTGTTTGAAGGCCTGAGAGTTAGGAAGCTAGTATTGTAGTTTCAATTCAGCTCTGAAAGGCTGAAGAATTAGAAACAAGCCTTAGGGCAGCAGACACTATAATTAGGGCAACATGCTGATGTTACATGATAAGAAAGTAAGAAATAAAGAAAACTTATTTAAAGTTACTTGTTTACAATGGTTCATAAAAAAGAGAGGGGTAATCTAAGATTATAGTTTTCATGCCTATGTGGCCACATGGACACTGCTAGTCTTTCTAGGTATCTACAGGGCCACATGGGCACCACTCATATTCCTACCTGTCTTCCTCCACAATCTAGTACATATTTCATTTGCTTTCAGCATACACTTTATTGGGCTGTGATTTAACACTGGTGGGATGACTCAAACTTGCAACTTTGAAGTTTGTATCTATAACAGTCATATGATAATTGACCTTATTCGCACTGTGAGCCAATGAGGTATACTACCAGAGATGTACAAGTCATCATCTATAGGTCATAAGTAGGTAGATACATCTGTGAATAAATGATCATGTGTCAAAATATACATATATATGTGTATACATATACATATACATATATATATATATACACACACATATATATGTGTGTATATGCACACATGGATGCATATATACATATACAAATATAAGCATATACATATATATGATATGTGTATATATGTGCATGTATATGTATATGCTTTATGAAACTATGAGATTGTTTTTGTGATTGCTTTTGGTAAGTCAGCTACATAAAATGTGAATTTCATATATGACAAAGTCATGGTGTATTGTAAAAATACTGGATATGCGTAAAAGCTGTCTCTCATATTCTAGATATCTTTTTCCTTTCTCCATTGGATAAAACTTGATTACTTTCTTAATGCGTTTAGGAAGAGCCAGAGATTTGAACCCTTTCTTTGCCTGTTGATGCTGAAAAATGAGGTAATTTTTAGTTTCATTTCTGTTGTAGTAAAACTACCCTGAAGAATAGAAATTTAGGAAAGAATACTCAAAATTCCAAGTTACAATCTTATGTGAGGAAACCTTAATAAGAACTATAAACAGGATCTCATTTCATATCTGCAGTCAAGAACAGAGAGAAATGAATGTATACATGGCCCTCTTTACTTTACTGTGGTCAGCATAGAATCTCACAACTCAGGACTGATGACTAGGGAATGACAGTGGGATGGGCTTTCCACATCAGTTAACTTAAGATATTTCTGGAGTCCAACTCAATGTAAACATCACTACACTAAAACTCTCTTACCCTCTGATTTTAGCTGGTGTTAAATTGATAAAGCTAACTATTGTAAATTCCCCAAGTAGTTCTATGATAGTCTCAAGTTGCCCTTAGCTGAGTGGAATTGTTGTGTCTCCTCATGGTTTTGTTCTGCTAGGTAAGCAAAACAGAACTTCATAGAAAAAAAGAGATGATCTGCCACTGTGCCACTATGCAGTGCCACATCATTGGCACTCTCATTCAAAGCATGCATTGTGGTTTTTATAGATAGACTGCGAGTGTGGAGAAAGTGGGACAGGGAGTGTTTGCTTCTCAGTGCAGGGTCAGGTGTGGATCAGAATTGTGAATGAGTCTGATGTTCACTGCCAAAGAGTCTTTATTGGGGGTAGGACTTAGGATACTATACCTTCACCTTCTGCCTTCAGAAGTATTTTGATGGTTCGCTTTCTGGTATTCCCTTCCCCTTTCCTCTTGTATTTCAAAAACTTCTATATTCAAAGAATGATGATCAAAAAGTATGTATCATTGTCAGAAAACTTAGGTGTAGTCTATGTACAGGAAAATAAATATATATGGCTTAGAGAGAAAAGATTATTTTGAATAAAGCATTCAGAGGCCATAAGGCAAGAAAAACACATGCAGAGTAGTGTGCCTCCCAAGGCAGCTGGTAATCCACAGCAACTGAAGCTCTACTGTAGTTCACTCTTCTGAAAGATTATGTGTGAACCATAAGTTATTCTGAAACTCCTGGATAAGCCCTGCAAAGTAATGGAGCAGAGTGTCTCAGGCTATTTGGAAGCTGTTAGAGAAATAATGCAGGCTGATGAGCTTCTCTTTGTTGGAGCTCAGTGTGGGAAAGAACCTGTTCTGCAAATAAGCCTACCCAAAGTTCAGCTCTCAGGGCCTTAGAGAAGTGCTTAAGTAAACAGCTATACATTGAATACTTCACTTGTGCAATTCAAGAATTCTGTTTGCTTCTTAGAACATCTTGCCTATCTTGTTTCTGATGCACACACTGTAAGTCTTGGTTTTATTTCCTGAGAAAGACTTTCATATTCTCCAAGAGTACCTGGGTAGTTTTATGTCAACTTGACTAAAACTAAAGTCATTTCAGAAGGAACCTCAGTTGGGAAAAATGGCTTCATAAGATCTTGCTGTGGGCAATCCTGTAAGACATTTTATATTGGTGATTGATAATAGTAGAGCTTATTGTGGGTGGTGCTATTGATGGGCTGAAGGTCCTGGGATCTAGAAAATGCTAATCAACACACCAGTGAACAGCACTCCTCCATGGCTCTTGCATGGACTCCTGCCCTGTTTGAGTTCTTGTCCTTACGTCCTTTGAAGATGAATAGCCATGTGGAAATGGGGGCTGATATAAACCCCTTCTCTCCTAAGTTGCTTTGATCCTGGTGTCTCATCACAGCAATACTGACTCAAACTAAGACAAAGAGTAAGCATAGTCCTTACCTCATGGTAGTTTGTACCAAATAGAATATTGTGTACACACATTAAAGGAAGGTATGAATTCATGAAGATCTTAATATATTTATGCAGTTAAGTTGTATAAGTTAGTACATGCAAGACACCTTTATTTATAATGAATGATTTAAGGTGGTCTTCAAAAAAATCTTTCTATGAGAGATCACGCAGGTGATAAAATTTTACAGAAGAAAAATACAGATCTTACAAAATACAAATTTAGCATGTGGTGAGAACGGAAAGCAGACATCCCAACCCTGGGCCCATAATTTTAGTCTTTATCTGCAAAATCCTCCGCAGTAGTCAGTGATAGATTTCTAGCCTCCAGTACAGTTTTGAAACAGATTACAATGAAAAAGAAAATTAAAGGTCAGAAAGAATGTAAGTTATTAAGTAAGACATAAATAGCACCTCTATGTAACTGAGTCTATTACATGTTGAGAAAAGTGATAAGAATCTCGGTAATATTTGAGATGAAGCCAACAAAAACTGGGTCATTGCCATGGCTTTTTTTGGCTTCATCTCAAATTTTTTTTTTGTACCTGCTAAAATTTTCACTGCAAAACTATAATGTGACACTTTTGGGAGGTTCAGGATTAGTCAATGAACCTCTGCCTTATAAGTAAAATTAAATGAGGGAGTGAGCCCCTCTTTGTCCTAACTTCCCATCATGTGAGGACTCACCAAGAAGCTGTCAGCAAACAACACAGACTTTTGCTTTTCCCCACATATTTCACAGCCTCCAGAGTGCTGTCCTTCATAAACTACCCAGTCACCAATGTACTGTCATGGCAACAGAGATGAAGGCAAGGACAAACATCTTAAGAAGAAACAAAACAGTAATAGGAAATGCTTTTAAGGAAGCACACTCTTTCAATGATAACAACACGCAGACATTAAAGGGACTGGATGAAGGGTCAGTGGCCCCCTCAGTTCACTGAAGTGTTTGATATATTGGGATACATCAATTGAATAATACACCAAGCCTTTCCTCCTTATCAGAACAGTGTGGCTGACCTACAATCACATGAGGCTTTGAATTTTTTTCTTAGAATACCAATAATGAGGATATTTATTGCAATATATGAGTGGTTCTCAACTGTTCTAAAGCTGCTACACTTTAATACAGTTCCTCAACTCTGGTGACCCCCAACCATAAAGTTATCTTCATTGCTACTTAATAATGGTAATTTTGCTACTGTTACAAATCATAATGTAAATATCTGATATGCAGGATATCTGAGACGGGATCCATGTAAAAGAGTCCCAAGACACAAGTTGGAAATCATTGCAACAGATAAGGATACTGCCAGGAAACCATTTACCCTCTCTATATTGATATTAATGGGCTGATATGGAAAAACCCATCAAAAATTTGAATGAGTATATGCTCAGAATTAATATAAATACTACCTCAAATATTTAAATATGTAATGTAGAAATATTTCCTTATGGATGAAATTTAATAAATTACTCAAACTGGCCATACATTGTGTCCTGCCCATTATAGACATAAATTAAAAATAAAGCCAAAGTATTAGCAACTAGCGTTCTGAAGTGCTGTAATTGTTGTATAATTTTGCTACATATCTCTTTTGTATAATCAAAGATAGAACATTATTTTAAAAACAGTAGAAGAGCCATGAAAGTAAACATGTGAGAAAACAGACTAAGGAGGAAGTTGTGCTGCTACATCTTTTCCAGGAAGATGGTCTAAATTCTAGAAAAGAATAAGCTACTCACTGATATTTTCAGTTTTTTAAATTTCAATATATTTTCTTGACATTTTTATTATTTTTCTTAATGATAATAGCTATAATTCACTAAGTACCTATGATATATCAGACATTATGCATATAATTCCAAATATTTGTTGATTATAAATAATTTTTAAAAAGAACCATTATTTGGAAAGATACAGAAAAAATAAAACTCCAATAGTCCTTTCAAAATATGATAAGAACTCAAAACCAAACTGACTGTAAAGCACAATTTTTCAGTGTTTAACTACTCACATATTAGTAACCCAGGTCAATATATTCTCTTTGAACTTCGAAATCCATATCTCTTAATGAACAGAAAGACCAAGTCACTGATAAATCCAGATGGAGGTTAAAATGAGATGCCAATTGAAAATACTTGAACTTGTAGCATGTGGTTATATTTTCATTTATATTTTATTCTTATATTTTGGTTTGTGAGTCTAGCATTTAATGACTGAGCCATCTCTCCAGCCCTATATATTATTCTTAAATATTTCATATCCTAATTTTTTCTTGAATATCAATATATCATAATTTTATGTTAAATTCAATTAGTAAATATTAGCCAGTCATTTAATTTTGTGTATATCTCTATTTTATTATAAGTTATGAAATGCAACATAGACCAAGACACCTATGGGGTATTTTTAATTTATTTATTTATTTAGAGACAGGGTTTCTCTGTGTAGCCCTGGCTGTCCTGGAACTCACTCTGTAGACCAGGCAGGTCTCGAATTCAGAAATCTGCCTGCCTCTGCCTCCCAAGTGCTGGAATTAAAGGCGTGCGCCACCACTGCCAGGCGCTATGGGGTATTCTTTCAATTTATAAATGACCTCTAAAATGACAACTAAATCACACAAAAGTTTCTAGAAGAATTCACAGCACAAAGACATATTAGACGTAGGGGATTTTTATCCATGCATTAAAATGTGCTGATTTTTTACTTTTTCCAAACAAATATATATTTAATTGAATTGGCAACCTTTATCTTGGTTCTATGCCTATTGACTTTAACAGTCTTCTCTGGGATATTTTCCTTCTCTTTAAAAATCTACATAATAAATGCAATGATGGGCCAAAATGTGCGCAATATCCAAGTCTCTATTATAAACCCTTCTAGTTTTGCTTAAGCATAAGATGAACTTTGAAAGCAGATCAGTAATAGAGTAGAAGCTTAAGCAGTGTTGGAGACGCTCCGGGAAATGAGCAAAGGAAACGTGCATGCTGCTGCTGAATCATTTCAATATTGGTAAATTAGAATAAGCTTGTGAAACAATTAGTGGAACTTCGAACATTTTCAGACTTTTATGAAGTTCTTTAAAGTAAGCCTCTTTGCTTTCAAATAAAAACAAGCTGTGTTAATTTTATAAAGATAGTAAGAGAAGCTAGAGTAGAAATGCTTAGAGAACAGTAAATTAGAGAGTAGTAAGTGGCAATGCTTATCCCAGGTTGTAAAGAGTTCAAAGCAATTGTTATGAATCAGTGGGTTTTCACTTATACGAAATGATTACTAATAGTTCCTACAAATTACAAATAAAATGTCGATGCTTCAGAAAAATAAAGCTCTGAAGAAACATGCATCCTAGGTTGTACAAATAGATTTTGACTCTATTATTTTAAGCACCTTTAAAAGATGCCTAGGTACAGCCATGAAATAAGTCTTGATTTGCCCAGTTCGAAGGTCACATCCTCAGGTACCAGTCATATATAGAAAGATAACCAAAGGAAGAATCATAGGCAAAGAAAAATATCAGGGTAAAAATCTTTTCTCATATAAATGAAGCTTACCATTTCCACTAAGAATCAAAACAAAAGAAACTATAGAAATTGTAGGTGCTGTAATACATTCTGCAACAAAACAAAACAAAACACACACAAAAAAAACAGGAAAAAACACAACATTGCTGTTTTAAAGAGGCACATCTTAGCTCAGTAATGTCTTTTTTATTGTTGATATTATATTTATTTACATTTCAAGTGTTATCCCCGCCTCCAGAAACCCCTATCCCATCACCGCTCCTCCTGCTTCTGTGAGAGTATATGCTCACCCACCCACCCACTTCCGCCTAATTGCCCTCACATTCCCCTATACTGGGGCATCGAGCCTTCATGAGATCAAGGGCCTCTTCTCCATTGATGCCCAACAAGGCCATCCTCTGCTACATATACAGCTGGAGACATGGATCCCTCCATGTATACTTGGTTGGTGGCTTGGAAGCTCTGGTTTGTTGATATTGATGTTCTTCCTATGTGGTTGCAAATCCCTACAGTTCCGCAGTCCTTTCTCTAAGTCCTTCATTGGGGACCCTGTGATCAGTTCAGTGGTTGGCTGCAAGCATCCGCCTCTGTATATGTCAGACTCTGGCAGAGTCTCAGGAGACAGCCATATCAGGCTCCTGTCAGCATGCACTTCTTGGTATCCACAATAATGTCTGGGTTTAATAACTATATATGGGATGGATCCCCAGGAAGGGCAGTCTCTGGATAGCCTTTCCTTTCAGTTTCTGCTCAACACTTTGTCTCTATATTTGCTATCGTGAGTATTTTGTTCCCCTTCTAAGAAGGACCGAAGGATACATACTTTGGTCTTCCTTCTCCTTGAGCTTCATGTGGTCTGTGAATCTTGGGTATTTGGGGCTTTTGCGCTAATATCCACTTATTAGTGAATGGATACTATGTGTTTTGTTTTGGGATTGGGTTACCACACTCAGGATGATATTTTCTAGTTCCATCCATTTGCCTAAGAATTTCATGAATTCATTGTTTTTAATAACTGAGTAGTACTCCATTGTGTAAATGTACCACATTTTCTGCATCCATTTCTCTTTTGAAGGGCATCTATGTTGTTTCCAGCTTCTGGCTATTATAAGTAAGGATGTTATGAAGATAGTGGAGCATGTGTCCTTGTTATATGTTGAAGCATCTTCTGGGTATATGCCTAGGAGTGTTTCTGTCTGCTTTTAATTGATACACAGATGTGTGTGTGTGTGAGGGGGGGTTGGTAGGTGAGTGGGTATATATGTATGTGTGTGTGTATGTGTGTTTCATACTTCAAAACATTTTAAGTAAAATCTAAGATAAAATCAAGTAATAGTTTAGGAATATAAATAAAGTTTAAGATACTAGGAAAAGGACTCAATTAAATTCTAATTTTTTATATTTTATTTTCTAAAGATACATTTATTTATTTATTTAATGCATATAAGTACACTATTGCTCTCTTCAAACACACCAGAAGAGGGCATCAGATCTCATTATGGGTGGTTGTGTCACTATGTGGTTGCTGGGAATTGACCTCAGGACCTCTGGAAGAGGAGCCAGTTCTCTTAACTTCTGAGCCATCTCTCCAGCCCCAAATTCTAAATTTTAAAACATGAATTATATACTTTTTGGACAGTAGCAAAAGATTTCCTTCTAAGAAAAGTACAACCAATTCCAACTCATTGTTGTGAACACTATGTATTTTTCACCCTTCATATTCGTGTCATTATTTAAATATCAAAGTTCCCAAAATTAATTTATTCTCAGATTATTCTGGGATTTAGCTAGCACAATCATTATACAAAGAGAAGTTAAATCCATGAGATTATAGTCTTTGGGAAGACTTATAACATTAATATCAGGAAGACTGGGATTTCTATTCTACAATCATCCTGAAAATATTTCATACATTTCTCTATTGTATCATTGGTGAAATTAAAGGGAGTCACTGGGGAAAGGCTACTGAATTCAGTAAAAGCCATTTCAAAGCACAGTTAAAAGTTCAACTTCTTACACTTTGTTGCTTCTTCCTCCTTCAGTTTTTCCACTCTATTCAGTCTCTGCAAAAGTTCATCTTTTCCAATATTATAGTAACAGCACAATGAATTTTAAATGGAATTTAGTTATCAGACTGCATGTAGGAAGTTTAAAAATGAATGTTCTCCAAATGCATTCAAAAATTAGAATCCAGATAACAAGCATAAGTACAATTTTGAGCACTGAATTTAGGTTAGTGAGAGGATGGATTTTCAAGACAAATATTTTAAAATGAATTGCCCTGGAATTGACAAGGAAAGTATATCCACAACACCACAAAAAGACAGTTAATTAAACAGGGTCCAAGTAATGACAACACCAATAGAAAAATTGTATGACCCCCACCTCTAAACAGAACTATAGGCACTTAGGGACTACACAGAGAGGAAAAATTAGACTTCCAGGAGAATGAACGCCTGACATACTTTTATCTCCATGTAATCATGCCTGAAATTGTGTACATACAAACAACACTAAATAGATTCAGATGATGGTATCTATGCATTTCTTCATCTAGGCATATATGTAGTAATTGCAAAGAAAAGGAAGCCACAAACTTAAGAAACTGATGGGAATTGGAGGAAGGAAGGTGAAGGGCATAAATGATGTAATTATGTTATGTACTAATTTTTAAGTTTTTCACATATATACAATTTAGTAAAATTGAATACTAGTCAGCTATGAACTGCATGCCTGGCTTATTTCACAGGAATATATCATTAGAAAGTATTTGTTTTCATTTCCCAAGAGTTCTTTGCTACTGTGCCTTATCCCATAAAAACCAAAAGCACAAGCATTTTCTACTCCTGATACTTCTGTTTAATTCTCATATGGCAATTATTTCATGCTATTACATATGGGCACACTTTGTACCTGTCATCAATTTAGTAATAGCTGCTATTCTCTTTTTAGCTACATTATTAGCTCAGAATTCTCATTATTTCCTTGATCATTGAGTGTACAAGTAATCTTTGTATTTGCAAATAATTTAGTTTAATAAGTAAACATACCATGATACTTAAAATTAACTCAACTTGTTTATATCTGAATGCAAGGATTTGTATAAATGAATCATCTTATTAAAGTATTGTGATCTTAAAGCATAAGTCATTGGTGTTCTGTTCAGGAAATTTTCCACTGTACCCATATGTTTGAGGCTCTTTCCTTCTTTCTCTTCTATTAGATTCAGTGTATCTGGTTTTATGTGGGGGTCCTTGATGCACTTGGACTTGAGCTTTGTACAAGGAGATAAGAATGGACCTATTTGCATTCTTCCACATGCTGACCGCCAGTTGAACCAGCACCATTTGTTGAAAATGCTATGCTCCCACTCCCATATACACTGGATGGTTTTAGCTCTTTGTTAAAGATCAAATGACCATAGTGTGTGCACTCATTTCTGGGTCTTCAATTCTATTCCATTGATTTTCCTGCCTGTCTCTGTACCAATGCCATACAGTTGTTATCACTATGTATTGGTATGTAATACATCTTGAGGTCAGGGATGGTGATTCCACCAGAATTTCTTTTATTATTGAGAATAGTTTTCAGTATCCTGTTTTGTTTTTTTTTTTTTTTTTTTGTTATTCCAAATGAATTTGATAATTGCTCTTTCTAACTCTATGGAGAATTGAGTTGGAATTTTGATGGGGATTGCATTGAATCTGTTGATTACTTTCGGCAAGATGACCGATTTTACTGCTTTAATTCTGACAATCCATGCACATGGGAGATCGTTCCATCTTCTGAGATCTTCTTCAGTTTCTTTCTTAAAAGACTTGAAATTCTTACCATACAGATCTTTCACTTGCTTGGTTAGAGTCACACCAAGGTGTTTTATATTATCTATGACTACTGTAAAAGGTGTTGTTTCTTTAATATTTTTCTCAGCCTTTTATCCTTTCAATAGAGAAAGGCTACTGATTTGTTTAAGTTAATTTTATGTCCAGCCAATTTGCTGAAGTTGTTTCCAAGCATTGATCTGAGCACAAGGTCTCCAATGGAGGAGTTAGAGAAAGGACTATAGGAGTTAAAGAGGTTTGCAACTCATAGGAAGAACAACAATATTAACCAACCAGATACCCCAAAACTCCCCACTGGAAGCTCCAACCAAAGAGTGCACATGAAGCAACACATGATCTCAGACACATATGTAGCAGAGGATGGCCTTGTAGGTGATCTTTGAGGAGATGTCTTTGGTCCTGTGAAGGCTCAATGCCCTAGTGTAGGGGAATGCCAGGGCAGGGAGGTGGGAGTGGGTGGGAGTGTGGGTGAGCACCCTCATAGAAGTAGCGGGAGGCGACAAGGGATAGGGGGTTTCTGGAGCGGAATACAAGAAAGGGGATAACATTTGAAATGTAAATAAATGTAATATCCAATAAAAAATGGTAATATAAAACATCATGAATAGACCCTACATATATCTACATGACTTTCAATGGACTTGAAGTGTAAATGATATAGACCAATTACAGGAGCTACTGAAGTTTTATTTAAAACTAAGACACACTTCTATTTTTATGTATATTTATCATCTATCTGTGAATACCTTTCTTGATAGAGTTCCTATCAAGGACATAATCTGTACTCATGAACAAAGCATAAAACTGAAACTGCAAATGCACAAACAAACAAAAAAGCAAAGTAAACTTGATTCAGTATCTGAACATAGTTAAACTCAATTGTCTTTTCACCTCATGCATATATTTGCTTATTTTATTTTTAAAAGTTTAAGTATATTGTTCACACAATAATATTCTATATATTTAATTTCAAAAAAGTTAATCTAAAAGTAAACTTTTATTAACAGTTTAACAGGTATATTATAGTACTATCACATAGGTATATCAATATTTTGTAAATATTTATGTACTTTTGTGCTTTAAATTACTTTCAAATTTTTCTCAATTGTGCATAAGAGTTGTATGAATGTTTTTCCACAGAAACATTTATACACATTTATCATTATTTCTTCAGGATAGTTAACAGAGAAATGAGTTATTATCACAAGACATATAAACATGACAAAGATTCTTCATGGTAATTACTAGTTATTGTCTACACACATTAAATGTGTCAGTAGCAGTGAGAGAAAATTCCACTTTGTAGAATCTTTAACACATATTACAAATTTTATATATGAAATTAGTTTCTCATGTTTTAAATTTTCTTCAGCTGACAAATCATAAGGTAGGATATGAACACACACACACACACACACATACACAGAGAGAGAGAGAGAGACAGAGACAGAGACAGAGAGACAGAGAGACAGAGAGACAGAGAGACAGAGAGACA
>JADRCC010552222.1:1485-23365 GCA_019843855.1 Hylomyscus alleni
GGGGTACTAGTTAGTTCATATTGTTGTTCGTCCTAAGGGGCTACAAACCCTTCAGCTCCTTGGGTCCTTTCTCTAGCTCCTTCATTGAGGACCCTGTACTCAGTTCAATGGATGGCTGTGAGCCTCTACTTCTGTATTAGTCGGATACTGTCAAAGCCTCTCAGGAGACAGCTATATCAGGCTGGTTTGTCCTTCCTTCAGTCTATGCTCCATAGTTAGTCTCTACAACTCCTTCCATGGGTATTTTGTTCCCCTTTTAAGAGGGAATGAAGTATTCACATTTTAATCTTCCTTCTTCTTGAGTTTCTTGTGGTTTGTGGATTGTACTTTGTGTATTCCAATCTTCTGGGCTAATAACCACTTATCAGAGAGTGCATACCATGTGTATTCTTTTGTGATTGGGTTGCCTCACTCAGTTATAAGTACACTGAAGAAATAATTCAAAGCAATAAAAAAGAACTATGGGTTGAGATGGGGAGTATCAGGAGACTATGTAGATGCTAAAACATAGACGATAAAGACAAACAGCAGTGTAGGATCAGTAAGTGTCATAGAAGATTCTAGCCTCTGAAAAATGTTAGGGAACATATGTTACATTCATGAGCCTATGGTAGGTCATGTATATAGGATGTACACTGTTAGGGGTTTATTTGGATTTGTTTAATAGTCTTTCACTAAGTCTCAATGCCCAAACTTTAGCTACCTACATTGTTAATACATTATATCTATAGCAACTTCCTTTAAAGTTATTCCTTTGTGTTTGCAGTTCCAGAGCTACTTTGGGTACAGTAACAGTTTCACATCTCCAAAGAGGCTCCAAGACCAATGACAGACTAGTAGTAAGTATTCTTGATTCCAAAAAAAGCTCAGATTCTTGATTCCAAAGAAGAAAGCTACATAGTATCATTCATGTGCTTCACACTGCCTAAAATGATAAAGCCTAACTGGAACTTGGGCTGAAATCCTTCCTTCCTTCCTTTCTTCTTGCCACTGACTTCCTATATACCTTCACTGGTATCTCCTTGGAGCCCAATTTGAATCAATTGCCTTTGGTCAAATTTTTGTGGTAGGTTCTGTACTTGTGGAAAGAGCCTTCAGATATACTCTACACCAACACAAGTGGGAGAGATTACATCAAGGTGAATGCTATGCTTGCATTCATGGTCCTGATATTTTACAATTGTAGTAGAACTCTGGAATAATTGATAACAATGATGAGGAATTATTTTAATCCTTCCACAATGTAATTTTATAACTCTATGCAAAACCACATACCTGAGCTTAAGTTTCTCATGTACTTTGTGAAAAGCAGACCCACAGTGATCTCCCAGGAACTTTTCCTAGTCGAAAATAATATGTTACATGCATGCATGGTATGGGTGAATTATGAATAAATGTATATGCTATGAATCTACACAGGAAATGGCCTACACATTGGAGTAGGGCTGTGAATTATTGTTCTAGAAGGTATTCTTTATTTGACATGACTATATGCTAGCTGAAGCAAATTTAACAATCAAAAGCTCATAAGTCAGTAGGGTAGAGGTATTATTCCAATCATTTTACCTCATATCTGAGTAAGCTTTAAGGAAGACAACTGAATCAATGGGAAAAAAAGGAGAAAGACTCCAGTGATAACTAACCTAAGAAATGTCTGTGCTCTGGGTGGAAAAGGTAGAAGCTGAGAAGGTCTATGCTAAAACTTGCAAGATCATGCTTGTTACTGAGTCATGGGATCTGGACCTGTTCAGTAATTTCTGCTTCAGAGAAGTAAGAATGTATCAGCATTCCAGAAAGGGGCAACTACTGCTGGAAATATGAAAGTCGCTCATAACTTCACAGCATGACCCTCAAAGTCATTACACTTGGACAACTGGATTTAAAATTAGCTATAAAGCATTAGTAACATATTAGAGTTTCAGATTTCCAACTCTATGGATAGAGGAGATACCAGAAGATCACAGAGATGCAGAGAGCAGTTGGCCAAGTACACAACACAGTATGCCGTGGCACAGAACCAAGTCAGTGAGTATAAAATTCAGGTCGATGCCTTTCATTGCTTGTGACAGGTAAGCTAGCACCCTTCAAGTCTGGTTCCCACAAATGTAAGGTAAGACAATGATTATATACATCGCATGGATGAGTAAATAAAAGGGCACCTTTGGGATAGTTTATGATAATATATGCAACCAATAAAAACATCTTCCCTTTGTCCAAATTTGCCCACCAAACAGAAAAAACAAACAAAATATTGGCAACAAATTCCCTGCCTAGTACTTTCTGTCTCCTTCCCTTGACCTTCTAACCCCAATGCTGGTTCTGTTCCAGTTTCTCATGTGGCAACCCCACTTCCTCAAGATGAATATCAATTTTTACATTTTTTTCCTACTTTTTGTCCTTTTACTGAAAGAACATTCTGGCAGTTTTTCACAATTCAACACTCATTGGCCATAAATATGAGACCCACCTATCATCTCTCTATCCCTCTCCAGTCCAAACGGCTCAACTAGCTATTCCTATTAATACTAGAGAACATCTATTCTGTAGACCTTTTACTTAACTTTAGTTTATGTGAAAATCATAACATTTTTCCTATATCTAGCCAGTTTTTCCATACAAGCTGACTTTGTAAAGAAAAGCAAAGCCTTTACATCCACAGGCATTTTTGTTCCTATCTAAAATTAGTGCAGCTGCTGCTATACTATTTTAGGGAATGCAGGACATGTGCCTCTCCTCAGATGTACCAGCTTGTCCAGTTATGAAGCAGCATACGTTATGGAGTATGTATGTTTAGCATCAAACTCCAACACCACAAGGCTGCAGCTTCTGCTCATTTACCACAGAGTTGGCAAGTATGTGATTGGTGAGCACAGAGGCTTGTAGGAAGGATAAACATGATTTTTATATGAAAAATATGTAAGAGAGCAAAAAGTCCAAAACAGGGAATGTCTGTGCCAGTTTGTCTTCCATTGCTGAGACAAAAGCAACAGAGAGAGAAAGTGGGGGGAGTTAGTTTACATCAGAGCTACAATCTATCATGAAGCAAAGTCTGGAACCAGAGGCAGGGATCAGGATTCAGGAACTTGCAAAGATTATGGGAGAACACTGCTTACTGTCTTGTTTCCTATAGTCTGCTCAGACTGCTTTCTTATAAAACCCAGAAGTACCTGCCCAAAGGTTAGTGGGGCCCTCTCACATCAATCATTAAGAAAATGGCTAATAGACTTGCCTACAGGCCAGTCTGATGGAGTTATTTTCTCAATTCGGGTTCCCTCTTTCCAGATAAGTCTTGTTTGTGGTAAGATGACAAGAAACTAACCAACAAGTCCTGCAAGGGGACACACAGTAAGTGAGAATGCTCTCAAGAGGAATCTGTGCAGGGTAGGAAATGCAGAAGACAGCAGGAGAAGACAAAGGTCTTTTCAGAAGTCTACTTCCAGTTTGGACTCACAAGAGCTGCATAATGAGAACGGCACCAAGATCCATCATCATCAAAAGCTGACTCCAGAAGAAGGCACTGTCTGTAGATTTCTGTACTGGAGCAGTTCCTGGAGGCAGACGCCAACCTTCTCAAGAGAAGGAGCAGCAGCAGGCAATGCACAGTGGGTGAGGTGAAGGGTCTCACCTAAATTTTAGAAAATCTGTGTAAAAATTTTTTTCTCAACTCAGCTGAGATAAAATAATAGAACCAATGGAGTATGAGAAAGGAAAATGGACGGTTTAGTATTGAGCTAGCACAGCTTCTGAATTTGTTCAGCTCTCCAGCACTAAAGATAGTATTTCAGCAAAATAAGTGCTCAATAAGTACACAGTAAGTAGAAATTTCTTGGAGATGAAATAGCCTACTGGAAATAGTTATTAAATTTAAAATCAGGACATATGTATAGCACCTGGAAATTTTAATTTTCAGGATTTTATAAATTGAATCAAATCAAGCAGTTGACTGTATCTCATTTGTTGCATTGTTTTATCTTCTCTGGCCTTCAACAGTTAAAACAATAAATAAAAACTGAAAACAAATAAACAAAAGCAAGAAACCAACCAAGGAAAAGAAGAAAACTAGAGTTGCAGAAGCAGGAAGGGCAGATATGGAACAGCCTAGAGCCCTAGCACTTGAGAAGCTGAGGTATAATGAGTGAGAGAATTCAAGGTCAGCCTAGGCTATATAGAGAAAATGAGTTATACCACACACACACACACACACACACACACACACACACACACACACAAGCAGAGAGAGAGAGAGAGAGAGAGATACAGAGACAGAGACAGAGACAGATAGAGAAACAGAGACAGAGAGACAAGCAGAGAGACAGAGAGAGATAGTGACAGAGACTAAGAGAGAGAGTAAGAGAGCTACACAGATAGAAACAGAAACAGAAATGTATGCTCTGATATCAGGTTGTTCACCTGCAAGTTTTACCAGTGGGTTAGTTGTTGAAATAAATGTAATATCAGCTAATTCAACTCCAAAACTGAAATTGTGCTAATGGTGGACTTGTCGGTGATTTTCTTGCACAGATCTGATGAAGTAATCCATCATCAAGGACTTATGTGGGATTATTTAAGAAATTGAAAGTGACAAGTTCCAACCAGAGAATTTAGCTTAAATGAATGAGGAACTTTGCTGATAATCTAAGATATCTGAAGAAAGCGAGGTATGGTGGCACACTCCTATGACTCCAACACTAAGGAGACAGAGATGAGAAGCTCACTACAAGATTGAGGGCATTGCCCTCTACAAGGGTGCGAAGACAGCTATGGGGATGGATGCTGCCTTCAGAAGGGAAGAAGAAAGGAAGGCATGGAGGGAGAGAGACAGTGTTATAGTGAGAGATGGAGGAAGGGGGCAAGAATGAGGGAAAAATGAAGAAAAGAAAGGAAAGAAAAGAGACCAAGAGCTGGAATGAGCCTCTCTCCCTCTCTCCCTCTCTCTCTCTCTCTGTTTCTCTGTCTCTCACTCTCTCTTTCTCATACACACACACACACACACACACACACACACACACACTCACACATACACACACACACACAGGATCCATCTACTTTGAAACCATACATATTTTTCCTTGCCTTACAACTTGTCCAGGTGCTGATGGCATTCTTACATCACTGGGACTCTTTTAAAGGCATGGACCTCATATGCTATAACATCAATGTCAACCTTGATTGACATTGATGTCTGTGACTAAATGTTCAGCATTCAGCAGCTCCTCCATAGCTTTCACCTAGAGTCAGGAAGAAATGTTTTCCTGAGGGATGGATGATCTCAGAAGAAAAGCATCCCTGGAGCTAAGTATTTACAGAAGAAACAAGACCAACTGTGTTTTCCATGTGTTGTGTCTTTATAATAATTAATACATCTATCTGAGCACTTCCCCCTATAAAATAGGAATACCAGTAAATGTTTTACTAGGATCTTTGAAGATTAAAATGGATAACTTATGGGTAGAGATATTGAATAAAACATGTTGTGCTTTCAAACTGTGGTAAGATGATGTCATGTATTGCAATGTATTAATTATGGAGCATTTACCAAGCACATAGGAATTTTATATTAGTTTTATAAAATGTAAAAATATAAATATTCAGTGGCTACCTTTTCAATGCTAGCAGTCAAACCCACCATACCATAAAAACAGGAGGTTGGAGGGAGGGAAGGAGCTAAAGGTGGCACATTTTTTTTGTCAGTTCTTTCTTCAGAGTAGTTATTCTCTGTTGAGAGTGACACAAGGTTATGTTTAGAGAAGTGCCAGCTCTGAACCATTTCCTCCCTTTATTCTCAGAAATCAAAAATGATCCAGCATAAAGCATTCGCAGCTGTGTTGGGGAATGCACTAGTCACGCCTCAGCAATTTATGGCCAATTTTCCATTAATAATAGAGAATGAAGAGTGGTTCAATCACTTCACTATCTAAATACTTGTTCTTAAGAAAGGGGGAAAGAGAGTACAATAGTTTTTGTTCTGTTTCTGAAAGAGCATTAATTCAATATTGTGTATCTTTGTAGAAAAACATTTAGATGGCTCTAAGTGGTAGGAAGTTAGACTGATCAGGAAATATTCATAACAGCCTGTACGTGCACTATTACCTAAGAGTCCCTGGAGAGAAACTGAGAGATAGACCTGAAATCCATGGTGCAATAGAGGTGCACTGAATGGTGGAAGGAGAGAAAGAAGAAGAAGATTGGACTTGAGTCAAAGTAAGAGTCTCAGAAAAGCAGTGGATTCTTGCAGTAAGAACCTCAAATTTTAGGTCACTAGAGGGCTAAGGTAAATAAGAGATACAAATAAGAATAGGAAACAAAAATTGAGATGAAGAAGGAGCCAACAATCCAGAGTGGCTAAGATTACAATTTTAGAGGAAGTTAAAGACAGACTGGCAAACTTTTGTCCTAGCTGGAAGATGTAACACTTTCCTATGACATACATACTAGCGCCCTTCAAGTAAAAACAAAACTGTCAGCTGCAAAGAGAGACCCTGTGTTTAAATATAAGGTTAGACACTGCTTCAGAGTCTGAAGAGGAAGAGGCAGTGCTAGAATCCCCCCAACAGAAGATGTCTTATGTAGTTTCTACTTAATGCATAGACTTAGCTACTTTTCTACTGGCATGTTAAGGCACCATGATGACTAAGGCAACTCACAGAAGAGTATATTGGGACTTTAGAGTTTTAGAAGATGAGCCCAGGTACATCATGGAGGGGGAGCATAGCAGCAGGCAGCAAGCATGGTGCTGGAGCAGTAGCTAAGAGCTCCCATCCCGATCTACAAGCAGGAGGAAGAGAGAAATCTAACTGGCAATGAAATTGTACTTTAAAAATTAGAGAGCACATCCCTAGTAACACAATTCTTCCAACCAGACTCCACCTCCTAATGCTTCCCAAACAGTCCCCGCTATCTGGGATCAACTAAATGAGCCTATTGGGGTCATTCTCATTAGACCACTCCATCCACTGGCCCACTAATTCTCTCAGCTCTCTGTATTTGATTTTTTTTTAATGTATGTGAATTTTAACCTGGATTTCTTCAAAAGAAAAACTCTAGTCAAGCTATGAAAACACAGGGAGGAATGGGGAAAGGAGCCACTGTAGGGCTGTCACTGGATAGAGAAGTGACTATGGAAAATCGGGGGATTGAGTAGAGAGTTTAAAAGACAGAAGGCTGGGATGTTTCCTCCAGTTGTACTTAACTGTTGTGAATTTCATTCCTTGGGGGTGACTCTAGGGTGTACCAAATGCTACAGCATTTCCAGACTTCCCTCAGGTAGAGAAGCATGGGTACTTGAGGAGGTAAGATATCAAAGCAGGGCTGCTGGCATCCTCAGTGAGCTTAGCAGCTAGTGTTGGGTGAGGGTACAGTAAAAAACTACAGAAATACCCTAACCATCCCACTCCTCAGCCCAAGGCTCTTGTCTAGTAGCCCAGCAGGCTTATTTATGCGGAAGATGATCCATTTTACTAGAAATCAATTGTAATTATTACCAAATCTATTAGCATTCTAATTGACAATATATAAGCAGCTAAGTGATATGTAAATAATTAGATTTATGCAAATCAATGAAATATGAGCTTGTGAGGGGAAAAAGTGATTCAGTGAAAAATAACATAAATGTTTCCAACAGCTCCCATGAAAGCAAGTCAATAGAACCAAGTTGAATAAGGTGTGGCTCCCAAAGTGTCAGAGGAACTCAAGTACCTATAGAAACTGACTCAAATAGATTGCTTCAAAAGTCACATTAACTGTGCTTCTATGTAAAGAAACTAAAGGCAGGAATCTTAAGGCATGTATTAGTGGTGGGATTTATTAGGAGAGACAACATATTAGGCCAATTAACAGACTCAGTCAGAGAACAGGCCTTACTTTACATCAAAGATTGGCAAATGAATGTCAATTTATATGCTTTAAGCTATGTAAAGGTGTTTAAAGCATGAATAAATCATCTTTATGATCACTTGCTTCAAGCATATCTTTTCAATGAATCAACCAACTACCAGCCTTGTGTTTGTTGCATGACACCTACCTATATAAACTTTCCACAATATAAAATAAAATAAAATAAAATAAAATAAAATAGATGAAGTACAGGGAACAAATACTTCCACAAAAGAATGGAAACTGGGATTTAAGATCCCAAAGGTGAGGCTTTAAGGGCACTGATGAGTTGGAATAACAAGCTGGATAGGATTGCATGTATCTATAATTCCAGCCCCTGACTGGTGAGAGGGAAGACAGACACAGGGAAATCCCAGAGAAGCAAGGCTAGTGTATACATTTCAGTGGCAGACACAAGAAAGAGCCTACCTCAACATGGTGGAAGGCAAGAAGCAAGTTCAGAAAGTTGTCCTCTGACTTCCATGTACACATGGCACCATGCATAATGGCAGACAGTCACCTGTGGATGGCTGCCCCTCATGTGCTAGTAATAAATTTTAAAAAAGTAAATAACCATAATAAATAAATAAAATTTAAAGGTTAAGGTTTCATGATGGTACCTGTTTGGTTCAATCATGAGGAAAAACAAACAAACAAACAAAAGATAAACAATAAAATGAAACATATATTTAGGAAGGAAATATTCAAGTTTCATGAATGTGTCTTGGTTAAGTACTGCACAGTTACAAGACTGGCTGAACAACTTCAAAAAAAAAATCTTTTAACTGATCTTCACAATACAGCTACCAAATTCTTAGAGATTGATGCTGTTTAAGCCCTAGAGACCAAATGGAGTTCCACGTTCTTGTCATTTAACACTAAACACAGTTCCTGTAGTGCTCTGGCTATGTGACACTTTGTCATTTTAGAAGACTTCCCCTAGTTCCTCTGGTTGACACAATTCAGAAGCACTGAGGCTGGATGCACCAGACTTGGCAGCTTAAAACCATGCCGGGCCTTCACTGCAGACTAGATTAGTTCTAGAAATTTACAGCAAGCCTAAAGGATTTGGGATTTCTTTTTATGGGGTCTCAAATTTTCAAAATAAGCTAACCACATAGAGAGCGCTTTCTCCATGACCTTAAGTCATCTATTGGGTGAGTAAATGTAATTACAAATGACTACGGTCATGTTTCTGAGCTTGCATGCATAAAACAAGAGAATTTCCAGTAAAGCTGAAAACTTCCTTTCACTTATTTCGCCTGTAATTCCAGAAATAATTAAAGCTAGGTCTATAAAATGAAATGAAATTCAGTAAAAGAACAGAAACATCTGTGATGGTAACTTCTCAGAAATATCAAAGACCTTACAGAATTCAGCTTTAAATATCAATTAATCTATTTTAAAAATGAAGCACAGTGCCTCTTTTTCCTTTTAGCCCGCCCCAAGGCAGACCCCTGGGGCAAAATTACCAACAGAAGCTTTCTCAGCCAGGCTGGTGGGCTGCCCCCTCAGGTCCTGCCTAAGTCCCCTTCAGTCTGTGGGAGGTCTCAGATGCACAAGAGTGGACCTCTCAGCCTGCTGTCCAAATTGCCTTTCTCACTTTCTAACAAAGTAGCCTTTCACTATCCTTTGGCTCTAGGATGTTCTCACTAACTGCGTTTGTACTCCAGGAGAGCTGGAGTCTATCTAGGCGGAACTCTCTAGACCTTGGAAGCATGACAGACAACACGTTGGCTCCTTCATCTTCAGAACCAGTGTGCTGATGAGGTATACCTGAAACACAGAGAGAAGTGGACATGTCTTTCTATAGTGCTGAGACTTATTAAATAAACTCTTGAGCCATCTCAATTTCCTTGACTTCAACTCAACAGGTACTATTGATTTCACTTTATAGATTTGGCCATGGGTGTGGTGGCCCTCTCGACCAGCAAGAAGGACACGACCACGAGCTCTTCCTTAAGCAGTTTTATTCAGGACCTTTTTACATGCTTCTACTTCTACTTTTAGCTAGCTAGCTTCTTGGTGTTACAAGCTTATTCCCTGCTGCTCTACTCCTCTACTCTACTCTTAGCTAGCCCCTTGATGTTACATGCTTATCCTTCTACTTCTGGCTAGCTCCACTTCTCCTCTAGCTAGCCCCTTGATGTTACATGCTTATCCTCCTACTTCTGGCTAGCTCTTCTACTCCTCTTAGCTAGCCCCTTGATGTTACATGCTTATCCTTCTACTTCAGGCTAGCTCCACTCTCCTAGCTAGCCCCTTGATGTTACATGCTTATCCTCCTACTTCTGGCTAGCTCTTCTACTCCTCTTAGCTAGCCCCTTGATGTTACATGCTTATCCTCCTACTTCTTGCTAGCTCCACTCTCCTAGCTCCTGGGGAATGCCCATGGACCTAAATACTCTTGTGCTTGCCAACCCCTGCAGGCCACGTGGGAACAGCAGATAGGTCACACAATGCGGAAGCAGCCAGAGGCAGCAAGCGTAGCCAATTAAGGACTTGATTATCTCAGAGAGCACTTGCTTTCGGGCTCGCGGAAGTCGGGAACCAGTGCCATCTCAGGGCATGGCACCTCGCAGCTCTCTACACATGGGCAATTATAGGTCCTTTGAATCTAATCCGAATTATTAATGTTCACTTAACAATTTCAGATATTACAATTTCTACAAATTATTTGTTGCAGAATGACTACTACATGGCTATAAAATTCTCAGAAGCCTTACTGAAGACAAGCACATGGAACGGATACAAAATGTGAGGAGAGTCACTGCAGGTGTTTGTATATAAACAAATCCAGTCAGAAATCTGGTTCAAGAGCCAGTTCAAAGTATGGAGCCCAGGTCTAGACAGTGGTTTGGGTGTGCCACTTTGAGGAGTAGATCTCTGAGGGCCAAGGGGGCAGAGTTGGGTTTGCCATCTATTGATATTGTGAGATATGCCAGATGGTCTGATGCTTGTCAGTGTGGTCTACCAGGCACTGCAGGAAACAGGTGACAGGCTTGTGACATTTGTTGTATTTGCATGTTCAGAGTCCTGTGTGTATTTCTGACTTCATTGGAAAAGTTATGTGTGGTGCTGTTTATTTGCATAAATAAGTTTTATTCCCTGTCTGTGCCTCATTGTCATCCATAGACGGTGGCTGTTTACATGAAGAGACAAAACATAACATTGTTTCTGCCTCTGCATTGGCTGTCAAAGCATTGCCAATCGCTATTTTATAAAATGACATCACTCAGAGGGAAGCAAAGTATCACCTGAAAGAAAGATGTAAGAGCATGCAGTAGGTTAGAACTGGCTACAGCCTGCTCTTCACATGTGTCTATGGATCCGTGTTATATAACACATGCCAGGGCACAGAAAGTGATCCACTGAAGTTGAACACTTCAAAATATTGAAGTGATTAGAATGGCAGGAAAGTGGATGTCTTTCAGAAGCTCTTTGAACAATCCTTCTTTCTCCCACCAAGAACTTATCCTGCTGAGAAAATTTCTTCCCCACAATATTGCATTTGTCTAAGGCTCCGGGAACTGCTTAAATTAGCATAGCAAGTCAACTACCAAAGGAGATACCAAACCCAAATACACTTTACATGTATGATCACAAGCTCAGACAGACCTTGTGAAAGACTTCCTCTCTGAATAAGACAGCTTTTACCTACAAAGAAGTTCAATCCCCCATTTTCTCTGAGCTATATATAAGTTACTCCTGGGAAGCCAAAAGAAATTGCTCCTGGTGATTCTCTTTAGGCTCATTCCTAACTTCTCAAAATCATTTCTTATCCTTTTCAAATTGTCTGTTTTCTATTATTATTCTCTTCCACTGCAGAAATTATTTAGTCTTCAACCTTGTGAGACTTTGATATTTTGTTTGTTTTCTAGACAGGGTCTCACTTTATAGCCTCTACTGGCCTAGAATTCACTATGTAGACCTGGCTAGGCTCAAACTCAGAACTGCCTCTGTATCCTGAGTGCTGGGATTGAAAGCATAGGCCATCATGCTCAGTATGCTTTGATTCTGATATTTAGTATAGTTCTTATACTTGTACATGTAAATAAATGTGTATGCTTTTCTGATTTGTGTACTGTCAACTATTTCCAACAGAGTTTTAAAGAGTGAGAATTAAACTTGTATTACTTTTGTCTCTATACATAAGAAAGAAAAAAGGACAATTAAGATTGCAGGGTGAATTAAACTGGCTGTTATCTCACCATAAAAGTAGATTACTATGTATTATTTAGGTAGGCAATATCATCAAAATTTAATTATAGAAGAGGCAGATAAAAATTAAGAGTTCATATACTGTGATGGGAGAAAACTTTGACAGGCCTTTAATGGTTGAAGATAGGAGGGACTTTAAGGGGTTCTGCCTTGTTCTTGAGTCCCAGAAGACCACTCTGAAGCCAACTCTGATGCACTCTCCTTAGGGTCTTTATTTACAAGCTTGAGCTTAGGCCTATTTACTACCAACCTTGAACCATCAAGATGATTTGGTGAAGAAGCCTTGAACCCTCATTGGGATAAGGTACTAAAGGAAATGGAAGCAAGCAAGGGGGTGTCTAAGTTAGCAAGCATTTAACTGAATGACCCTTAGAAGCCAACAGGTGGGTGCTCTGATGCAAAACCATGAACAATCACAAATGGTCTGAAAGTACATCTGACACAATCACACTAATGTTTAATTGACTGTTGCTAGGAAGTAGTTATGGAGTAACTCTAGGGTATAGGCCAAGGACAAGACATGGGATCCTTCCTGGTACTTGGGTGCAGTATTGGTTCAGCTGCAGGTCAAGTTTTCAGTCCCCCTTTTTTAATGATGGAGGCCTATCACAAAATGGAGTAGGTTTGATCTCCCAAAGGGATATAGGCAACCTAAACAGGCTGGAAAAGCAAAAGATGAAATTCTCTATTACACAAGTCCATAAAGAAACTCAGACCTTCCATTATTTAGTTTTAGACCAATGAGATACATTTAGTCTTTTGAGTTCTAACACGAATAAAGGTTGGTGCCATTGGTAAGTCCCCAAGTTAATGATATTTTGTTATATTGGCAAGAAACTAATACACTTAGGTGCCTGATGTTGCTGCTGTTGCTGCTGTTGCTGGGTCTTCAAGTGGGTATGTAGTCTCTGGGTAGACAGAATGTACTTGTAGGATAGTAAGGTCAGAGGAGAGCTGGTATGTTTGTTGGTAGGTGTTTCTTCACAAAGTGCAAAGGCCTGTAGGTCTAATAGGGGCAGTACTGCTAAATGTAACATACACATTCTTAGCCACTCTGAAGGGAAAGCTCACTACTACTCAGCTAGATTGAGGAACTAATGTGTGGAAAGAGGACATGCCTTCATACTCTTCACCTTTTCAGGTTCTATATTTAACTTCTGAGTGAACAGACCACATTTTGATTATCATAAAGGAAGACTCATATGGAATGGGTATGCAGAGAAGGTAAGAAGAGGACTAGAGAAAGAAGGAAAGGTGGGGTTGATCCAGGAATATTCTGGAAGCACCATTCCCTACCAACCCTACACCTGATTAAACTAAGCTCACAAAAACTCTAGATAGATTTTTCTTTCATATACTGGTGGAGGAGTAAGGCTTTGTACATGCAGCAACATGGGGCTGTGTGGATGATCAGCTGAATCTTCCATTGGAGAAGGCTTCCATTTTCACAGTTCTGGGTACAACAGCTGCTGTAATGCTCAGTTGCTTGTTTCCCTGGAGAGCAATCTGTAAGAGCTGGCTCTTTTAGAAGGGCTATCCCAGGCACAGAGCACCATTTAGAGTTATCTGAAATTCATGTATCTACTGCATCAGACTCTTATATCCCCTTTAGATTTCCTCTATTTCTCAACTCCCACACAAGAGTTTCCAAGAGAATTGCACAATACAATTCTTATATGGAAGTCATAGTGTTTTAAAGTGAGCTTTCTACCAAAACATTTCTCTAGCAGGAGTGAAAATGCAGATAGACATATTCTCAAAGGCCATGAAATCAAGAAGAAGTGAAAGGAAGAATGGTTGTTAAGTAAGTAGACTTCCATGTAGCAAAAGGCCATGGGCCATGGAGCTGGGGTCCTTGAGAGTCATGTCCTTTGAATGGACTCAGGAGTCACATAAGCTTAATAGCCAAGTGTCTACTCCAGACCCACAGGCTATGCAGGAGAGTCTTAATCTTTAGACTACAGTGTAATTTTTAGAACCTATTCATTGCTGTATGTTTCACTTTTAGATTTTAATTAAAGATAAAAATAGCTAGAAGAAACTAAATGCAAGAGAGAGACATTTCAAGAGGTTGTGGAGTAAGGACAGACCAGTAACTTATGTTTATGCTTTCCATCCTTTCTCAAGTTTAAATCTTTACAATTTCAGGCTCCTCGATCCAATACTAATTCTAGCAGGAATAGATTTGAAGGAATTAAGTACCTAATGCCGAGTATATGATGAAATATTATTTACAGCTCTTGATCTCGTGAAAATAGAAATTGTCTTGACAAAAATAAAAGGGAGCATTTCTGCAAATTCTGCCCCATGCACTAAGTGTTATAACCTCACATCACTCTTCTACTATTCACAGAATTTCCACATGAGGATGAACATGGAATACAAACCCAAAACTGCCCATATAATATAACAAAAAAGGCAAAAATATATAAGTATTCATCATTCTTATTTTAAATGAAAAGGCAGACCACATACAAACAATTCATTTAAAAACATGGGCTCTTGTGTAATTTTAAGTAAGGATATAAGGGACAATTAGCCATATTCATCAACTTCAAAGAACTGTATCCATTTTATAAACAGCATATTGAATGATCTCTATCCATATGTGAATAACTACTTTGCTATGTTATTTGTCTCCACAACAATGGCTCTGGGGTTGGCATCGATAGTGACAATAAGCTTGGGCTCTTCCTTGAGAAAGTCACACAGGTAGTCCTTGCAGCTAAGATTCCTGGTGAAGAAACATCTCATCATGGTTTATAGATATGATCTTCTCAAAGTCTGGTTTCTGCACCAACAATGTCTATATCACCTAAGGACTTGCTAATATTTTAGAACTGAAGTTCAGTCCCCAATCCAGGCAGATGAATACAAAAGTGCTGGTATAGTGATTTTGAAGTCTGTTTAATAAGTGCTCTAGAGAACTGTAATATAAGTAGGTGTTTGACCTTTACTATCTAGATGAATAGTCCTGAGATCTAGTGAACTTGAGATTTATCCATGCATTTATGATTCACTGCTTTAATTGCTGACTAGTATTCTATCACATAGATATCCCACAGTGGGTTTGTCCATTCCCTCACTAGGAGAAATTTAGGTTGTTTCTAGATTGAGGCAAGTTTGGAAGGGCTCCAATGGCCACACACAATACAAGCATCCACAGGTCTTGACCTTCCTCAGGTAAATGCATGGTAATGAGATTACTAGATCATATATATTTAACTTTATAAGAAATCATTAAATGATTTTCCAGAGTGGTTTTACTATTTTGTCTTTCTACTAGCCATGTATAAAAATACCTATTCATTCACCACAGAGTTCCCAAGGCCAGCCACCTCTTAACTTTCAGAGTAAACTAAGCATTCCTATTTTAAGTTTGGATTCTACTACTTCTAGACAGGAATGTTGTCTAATATAAGAAATTGATAACTAATATTACCAAAATTCTTTTTATAACTTATTCTTACTCTACTTTTTAATATGTAGGTCTCTAGAATATAGACTATTCTAAGAACCAAAGGGATACATTTTTAACATTTTTCCCCCTTCAAAGATTGAAGACTTTATTGATAAATTTGCCATAGAGGATTTGGGGAATGTTCTATCTTCATGCTTGAGCTAGAGCCTCCAACAACGACTAAAGCAAACTTCTTTTCTACTCTTGGGGAATCTAAGAATGAGATTTGTGAGCGTTCCAAATATGGATTATTAATAATCTCTTCCCATGGTGCTGATCATGACTATGGATGGTTACATTAGAATGTGGTATGTCTTATATATGAAACAATAGAAAAATCTTTTAACCATTTGAGATTTTGATCCTGAAGACATTGCACTATGACTCTTACTGTCATCTAAATGGCATGAGCCCCCACTTGTTGCTAAGCAGCGTTTGGATAGAAGGTTATTATTTCCTAGGAAATTTGAAGTTGAAGATCATCTTCCAAGAAACTGTTGCCCAATAATACCCCTGGCAATCATGATATAAATAACACTTGTCTGGTCTTGCCAGTGAATGAAATAAAACTAAAGTGGAATTTTATCTGAGACCTAAAATATAGGTCTTGTTAGAGGCAGAACCAAGAAAATATCATTCTAACAACTTCTTATTAGTGTCACTACTTCAAATGAAACTCTTGTTCATTGTTTCTCAATTGTCCTAATGTTACAACACATTAACAGTTTCCCATATTGTAGTGACCCCCCACCATAAAATTATTTCATAGCTACTCCATAATTGTGATTTATATAATTTATCGCTACAGTTACAAATCATCATGTATACCCATGTTTTCAGATGGTCTTAGGTGACTCCTGTGAAAGGGTTGTTTGAACTCCAGGAAGTCATGACCTATAGGTTAAGAACTACTGTTCTGGTGATGCATGTGGAATGTCTGGTGACATTGGGGGAAATCAAATTTTCCAGTTGCCTCTAACATTGATATGAATCTTTAGCACACAGAGTAAATAGACTTCCTTGTCTTCTTTTACATTCTATTCTCCAAGAGAGTCCTGGCTCTACTAAAATCTTAATATAACAAAATATGATGGTCCTCATCAATACCAGCATTTAGAAAGCAGTGGCAGTAAGATCTTCAACTAGAGAATAGCCTGGTCTATATAGAAACACCATCTCCAGACCCATAATTAAATGACTAAATAAATAAACTACAATTAAAAGGTATTGGCTATCTCTTCATATAATAATTTTATTTCATTTTGTCCCAATTTCAAATTACTTGGGTAATTTCATTGAAATACAACATGATGGTTCACTGAGCGACTGTTTGCTTCATACTTTAAACTGATACTGTTCAGTGTGGGTACTTAACTTACTGTTCAAATAGAAAGAGAAGGTTGAACTAGGTCATTGTTCAATGTCCACTTCCATGACATTAATCACCACAAATAAAGACAAAGTAAAATAACCAAAGATGCTCAGTCCTGTCAGTTATAATGTAACAGAATTGTCTGTTTCACACACACCTATGGAATGATGAACAGCACAGTCTAAGTTAGAAAGGCCTTCCAACACAGTTCTAATTTTCAGCAAATAAAAACTACAGGCTGGATAGATAGCTCTGTCAAGTAAAGTGATTTGCCCTTACCTTACAGCATGAGGACCTGAGTTTAAGACCAAAACCCATGTTAAAATGCTGAGTATGGTGCTACATGCTTATAGTCCCAGCACTGGAGAGACAGAGACAGAAGGCTCTCCACTGCTATCCAGCTACTACAGCAGAAGCAGAAAGCAATGGACCAATGAGTGACCAGGGTCTCTGTCTCAAAGGAGAAGTACACTATTCCTGAGAATGACACACATATGCACACATGTATGTACATCTACACACATAAACACATATGCATATACACATGCACCAAGGCACTGAAGACATATGCATATAAATATATACATGTTTGCATATAACATTAGATAATATTCAGCACTTGATTTCAAAGATCTTATTATAGTCAAACTAAAAGGGGAAATTTAAAATTGTGCCAGGATATATTCAAACATTCCTACAGTCTTCTTTCACTTTCCTTACTTTCCCCCTTATTCCATTCAACCACTCACTTGAAGAGATCAATGATACACACACATTAGTTAGGATTTGTATTGCTGCAATTAAACACTATGACCAAAAGTAAGGTGGGGAAGAAAGAGTTTATTTGGTTTAAACTACATCAACAAAGGAAGTCAGGACAAGAACTCAAACAAGGCAGTAACCCAGAGGCAGGAGCTGATGCAGAGGTCACAAAAAGGTGCTGATTACTGCTTTGTTCATCATTGCTTGCTCAGCCTACACCCTTATAGAACCCAGGACCACTAACCTAGAGATGGTCCCACCTACAACGGTCTGGACCCTCCCGATCAATCAATAATGAAGAAACTGCTACACAGCTGGACCTTATGGAGGTGTTTTCTCAACTGTGTTTTCCTCCCTTCAGATGACTCTAGCTTGTGTCAAGTTGACTTAAAACTAGCCAAAACATCCATTTATATTTCTCCATGTTAATTTCCCATGTTCTCACCAAATAATATGGAGCAAGAAGTTCAACCCAAGGGCATGTTATCAAAGTGACCCTCACTGAGCTAAGGAAATGGAAAATATTCTTTCCTATTTTATCAGCTCTGCATGATATTTTGTATTTTCAATGTCTACACACACACATACGCATGTACACACACCATAGATATGTATATGTTATATACACACATATATGTATAGTTTCTATATGTACATATATGAGCATATGTATATATCACTGGGGTGCTTTCTTGCATAAAAATTTATATATGTGGCTTTTGTATGCAAAAAAACTAAATATACTGAGGTAGAAGGAAGAGAGTTTCCTCTCTGCTTAGAGTAAATCAGTAAGTCCCCGTTTAAAGCTTTTGAGGGGAACAGGTGAGTATGGGAGGATTTGGGGGTTATGTTTTTCCCAACATAACATTTTTATTAGTTACTTGGGAAGTTTTTACAATGTACCTGGATCAAACTCTCTTCCCATTCCCTCCATGTCCACCTTTCAACACTTGCACTTTTCCTACACAAAATCAAACAAACAGACAGATAGACAGACAGACAAACAAACACCAAGTCCAGTTTGTGTTGCCCATATAATCTTTGAAGTATAGTCAAACTCCCACAAGACAACCCCTTTAAAAAATTGAGTCCTTCCCTACCCCATACTCCCTCTCCACATCCCCACCGGAAGCCATCAATTATGAAGACTTTCAGTATCTTTATCAAGAATTTCAAGGGCTTTCTTCAAGAGATTTCTGTCTGGATTGTTGTTGTTGTTGTTGTTGCTGTTGTGGCTGCTGCTGCTGCTGCTGCTGCTGTTAGGGACAGTTGGTCACAGAAGCCTTCCATGTCTCTCATTCTCAGTTCTGAGTCTGTAGTCATCAACACCATTGCAAAGAAGCTTCCTTTCCCATAGCAGTGGGAAACCTCAAGGATCATGGGCTTCCGAACGGTTTCCAGTGGCAGCATGGACCACAGAAGTCTTTCAAAGAAAGTCATTCTTTAACTTGGATGAGTTGTTGTTGCTCAGAGTTGTTATGATCATGAGACTAGGCAGTAGGAAGGGTCTGGGCAGCATTGAGTCTGCTGGTGGCCAAAGCCTCCCAGTGGCCTAAGAATCTGCCCTACTCACCAACAACAGGTCCCTTTGTCTGCTGCAGCCATATTCCCATACCTGTTGCTACCACAGCATCTCTAGCTCTGCTTCCTTCCATCAAGCACCATCTTTTCCCTCAATTCCATGAAACCACTTTTTAAAAGCATCTTCCCATGAGACATATTGTGTGCTTGTAGACTGATCCTCCACTACTAAGGCTCTCCTCAAAGCCTCCATAGGTCTCTCAGGCTCTTTGGCATAGCCCTTCAGGCTCATGGATGTTTGGGGGTCATGTCATCTTGAATCTCTATCTTCTGGAGGGTGAAAATTTTTATAGATAAGGTTGGTGCATTAGCGGTTATTAGGGTGAGCATAGAGTATTGTAACCAGATTTCTCCTCCAACTTTAGAAAGTAAATGCTTTATAAATTTTAGAAGAATAGAGACGAGCCAGACTACCACTCAGCCATCTTCTAGCCTCAACTACAACCAGCTTCACTACAAACATCTTCGGCTTCATTGCTTTAGAACATATCCTGGTGTTGCTGCTTCACTCTGCCTGTCTTTTTCCTCTGCAGACAGCACTGCCTATCCTTGGAATCACTTTGAACAATGCAGCTGCACTCCAGCTCCTTCTCTGTTCTCCATTTTGAAAGAAAATAGAAAAGTAAACCTCGTTCCAGAGCAGAGGTAAAAATATCTTGAGAGTTTGCCGGGTCCTTAAAGAAAGTTCCCACAAAACTTTCTATAACACGGTTGTTGCTCACTATTGCATTTGGTGTCTGGGTGTTCACCAAGTCTGCAAAGTCATCCTAGCAGTCAAACCCAGCAGCGATCTCTTCTTGTATTCCATCATCTTTAACCTCTTCACAGAATATAACAGTGAAATGGTGTCTGAGCCTTGTCTTCTTGATTTCTGATCTCTGGATCTAGGGCATTCTTCTCCCCTCTTTCTTGACAAGCCTGTTTAGGCTCTCTTCTTGCTCCCTCTTTGCTCATCATTAGACTCTTGAGTCTACCTGGCCTGTCACGGAAATTCCTAACAACAAAGAATCAACCTTGCCCACAGAAAAAGAGAAGAACTACTCCTTATTCCCATCTGAGCAGGACCTATGCAAATGCCTCCAGAGACCTCCACAATTTCTTGTAACTTTTAGAGGTCGGTAACAGTCTTGCCATCCAAGGGTAGTTTCAGAGTCCTGTCCTGTGGCCTCCAAAAGGAATTTCTCTCACAGTTAGACTCGTTTGCAGGAACAGAAATTGCAGAAACGAACTTTGGTAGGCAAACGTTTTAAAAAGACATTTAATAATGCCTTTAAAAATGTGTTTAAAAAGACATTTGCAGGTTGGAAAAAAATCCTTATTTCACAAACAGGATTTACAGGAGGGATTTTGTGAGGAATGGCTGTGGTAATCACTCCTGGAGGCAGCTTCTCTCTAGCATTTGCCTTTCTAAAATAAGAGAAAGGAGTTTTAACAAATAGGTAGAAATCAGCACACTTAAGTAGTGCTTGAGCTCAGTCGACTTCTACACAATTCTACAGTTTCGAGGCAGAGATTTCTATGAGCCTGCCATGGTGTATAGCAGTAATGCTTTTGTTAGGTATGCATATAAGAATATATATAATATATTCATGTCAGCTCTACAGGAACATCTCCATCCATCACATCATCATTTTATCTTTCCATCTTTTCTTATGAGTAGTGTTCAAGTCTGGATTTTTCTGTGGACACTAATTGAACACTCTTTCAATTCTCACCACATAGTTAGGTCCATGTATCTTATACAAGCTCAATATCTCCATCAGTAAGACAAAACTTCACTCTAGGCTAGAAATTAAAAGAAAAATAACATTTAGATATGAATGTTAGAGATTTATAAAAACAGGAATAAATAGCACATCTGGTAGCCTGATTTTTGGAAAAAGACAAGAAGATGAGGTTTTGGTAATTCATCATCACTGCCTGGCAATCCGGAACCACAGTAATGATCTGCAGAGTTGCAAACCTAGGAGGAGATCCTAGGATGATCGTAAGAAGAAGAGCTCTGCTTGGTCGCTCAGGACCCCATCCCGAACACTGTTGCTGCTCAGTTTGTTTGCCAGAGGCTCAGGTCCTCACGTCTCCTTGCTGATGTTGGACACATATCCAATCATTGATTTCTACTTTCTTTAGTCTTCCAGTGACTTCTTGAGAAAAATGTAAACCAATTGAAAAGAAAACATTTCCTTCCTCCTACAAGCCAAGAGCATCACTTTTACAGCTAAGACATAAAGTATAGCTACACATAAAATAGAATCAGAAATAAAATCAATATGTATTAAAAATACAACACACAAAATTAATCACCAAAATCCCCAAGTGGTACCTTATAACCATCAGAACTTCTAAAATCACTTTTTATTTTTCACAAGCTTCAGTGTCGGCTTTATATTATTTAATACTTGGAAAACACTGAGATAAACTTAAAATTTTCAGCAGCTAAGCTCAGCATCCAGAGGAAAGTCTACATACTCACATAACGAGGTCAATAGCATGGGTCGGATACTATATCTATTTTGGCAGTGTTATGCTTGTATGCAATGCATTTGGATCATAGGCCCCTCTCTCTCAGTATAACACAGGTCTACCACCATATCCAAGGAAGCACAGAAGAA